>RPFO01000667.1:3614272-3704272 GCA_009746045.1 Mesostigma viride | reverse complement strand
AGGCGAGTCGGCAGGTGCAGCCGCGCAGGTGGCCGCGCGCGCAGGCGCAGGCGAGTTGGCAGGTGCTGCCGCGCGCGCAGGCGCAAGCGAGTTGGCAGGTGCAGCCGCGCCGGTGGCCGCAGGCGCGGGCGTAGGCGAGTTGGCAGGTGCAGCCACGCCGGTGGCCGCGCGCGCAGGCGCAGGCGAGTTGGCAGGTGCTGCCGCGCGCGCAGGCGCAAGCGAGTTGGCAGGTGCAGCCGCGCCAGTTAGCATATTGGGGCACCAATGTGCTAGATGGATGCAGGTTGAGGAGACCTTTCCAACGCCGTGTCAACCGCCTAGAACAGACAAGGGACTAGAAAGATATCAGGTCCCGAAGTACTGCCGACCGGTGGGCGAGGGCGGTGCACTCTCAGGGCATAGTGGACAGGACACGTGGCAGGCCGTGCCTGCACAGGCTTAGCCTGAACTCTCACGTGACTGGGACACAGTGTACTGAGGGCTCAACGGTCCTGTGGCTAGTAGAAGCCAGTAGCCAGCCAGCAGGTCTGCAAGGATGTAAGTCCATGCAGGACTGTGGCAGGTCCTGTGCTGTCCTAGACACAGGATAGCCAGAGATTCCTGTATGCTGCCTGCAACGAGGATGCAGGGCAGCGATACGAGGCTCTGGCAATGTAGCGTTGCCCAGCGTTGCTCATGACCGAGGAACAAGGATGGAACGAGGTTGCATATAGCTCGAGGCTCAACGAGGCAACGAGTGTCTTCACACACGAACCTTGGTCGTCACGACGAGTGGCGAGCCTATCGAGGGTCGTAGGCCTGGTGTGAGGATAAAGGTTGCTAGCCACACTAGAAATTTTCTGGCCTGCCCCGGAACGGTTACCGGGGTCGTGACCGGGTACCCGGTTTTCGGACCTGGGCCGACCGGTTGCCGGTTTCCCCGGGACACCCTGGTTACCGGGTGGACTGGTTCCCGGGGCGGCAACTCCGGCAACCGGGGCGGCGACCGGACCGGTTACCGGGGCGGCACCTCCGGCAACCGGGGCGGTCACCGGGGTCCGGAAACCGGGGCGGCTACCGGGCCGGAAACCGCCCCAGTGACCGGACCAGAACCCGGAGCGGGACCCGGGGCGGGACCCGGGATGGCAACCTGGCCGGAAACCGGGGCGGTTACCGAGGTGGCAGCCGGGGCAGCAACCGGGGCGGTGACCGGGCCCGAAACCGGCTTGCCGGCTACCAGGCTGGAAACGGGGGCGCGGTTACTAGGGTGGACCGGTTACCGGGGCGGCGCCTCCGGCAACCGGGGCGGCAACCGGACCGGTTACCGGGGCGGCACTGACGTAACCTATGGCAACCGGGGCGGTCACTGGGGTCCGGATCGAACACGGGGTGGCTACCGGGCCGGAAACCGCCCCAGTGACCGGACCGTATCCCGGGGCGGGACCCGGGATGGCAACCGGGCCGGAAACCGGGGCGGTTACCGAGGTGGCAGCCGGGGCAGCAACCGGGCCCGAAACCGGGTTGCCAGCTACCAGGCCGGAAACCGGGGCGCGGTTACTAGGGTGGCAACCGGGGCAGTCACTGCGCGATAGCCGGGGCGGCACCCATGCAGGGCGGTTTCCGAGGTGGCAACGTACCCGGGTGGCCGCCGGGGCGGGTACCGGGTCGGTGGGTGCCAGGGTGGTCGCTTCCGGGGTGGTTACCCGAGCGATAACCGGGGCGGTTGCCGCTGTTGTTTCCGCCCCGGTTGCCAGGGCCAATACTGTGCAGTGTTACGACTAATGCCGGTAATCGTGGGGTCTCATGCACTGTATCATGTGATGCCGTACAGCCTAGCTGGTAGGGCCCACATACGCGCAAGGTGGTCACCCTTGACACAGGCCACCAGCTGAGTTATAACTTCATAAATGCCTGTGTCAGTGTGATAATAATAAGTGAATAAATTACGCTACAACAACTCATTTCTAAAGCCCTGGTGTATGAAACCCACCACATGAGCTTACAATGCAGATCTGAAGCGCAACGGTCTGTCTCCCTTGTGGTTTTACCACCCAGCAAGGGAGTATGTATGTACATGTGGACGACTACATCAAGCCCACGTTTCTGCCATGCGAATTCCTAGGGCCGGGCGCAGCCTCATATATGTCGAAGTCAAACAATGCACCAAGGCGCCCACAAAACCAATTACTCCCGAGCTATTAACCTTTAGACCAGGGCTTCTCACGCCCTGACCTACTTGGTCATCACTGGCCAATACAATTTCTCGTATAAAGCGGCCACATGTAATGGCCCGCAGTGCTACTTAACATGCGCGATAAGCCGATAAAGGCAGAAAGCATTTTCATCTCATGCCATGTCCGATGATCAATACAATGGTGCACACTAAGCGACCTCGACAAGAAAGTGAGATGTCATATATACATGCAAAACGTGTTTGTATATGTGATCGATTGGTCCATCCTTCACGTCGGCCATGTACACCTGCAACACAAGGCAAATAACATAAACAGGGCAACAGGCGGACCAAGGCAAATGGCTAAGCCATATAGAGAGGCACATATTGTTTAGATTTCGGATGCGTGCTGATTATATCTTATCAGATTAAAGGGAAAATGTAAGGGCACGCAGCTCTTCGACATGTGCAACATTTAAAACACTGTAGACTCAGCAAGAACCATGTATCTTGTCTGCCAAAACAACGGAGCTATGTCCCGGTGCCGATGTAGTAAGCTTGGTGGGTACCCCTAATTTGGGGTGGCCCGGAGCCTTGGACGATGCCGCGCGCATGCAGACACATCGAGACCAACGCCCCGCTGTATGTAAAACATGGAAAAAGGTGTCACGACTACGTGCCAAAGAATTATTAATTGACCTATTCCGTCATGCACAACAAACTGCACGCCATCCAAGGCACAACAAACAGCACGGCGCAAAAGGCACCACCAAGCCAAAGGAATCATCCTGCACAACAAACGGCACGGCGCAAAAGGCACCACCAAGCCAAAGGAATCATCATGCACAGCCAACTGCAGGCCATGGAAGGCACCACCAAGCTAAAGGAATCAGCATGCACAGCCAACTGCAGGCCATGGAAGGCACCACCAAGGCAAAGGAATCATCACGCACAGCCAACTGCAGGCCATGGAAGGCACAACCAAGGCAAAGGAATCATCACGCACAGCCAACTGCAGGCCATAGAAGGCACCACCAAGCTAAAGGAATCAGCATGCACAGCCAACTGCAGGCCATGGAAGGAACCACCAAGCCAAAGGAATCATCACGCACAGCCAACTGCAGGCCATGGAAGGCACCACCAAGGCAAAGGAATCATCACGCACAGCCAACTGCAGGCCATGGAAGGCACCACCAAGCTAAAGGAATCATCACGCACAACCAACTGCAGGCCATGGAAGGCACCACCAAGGCAAAGGAATCATCACGCACAACCAACTGCAGGCTATGGAAGGCACCACCAAGCTAAAGGAATCATCACGCACAACCAACTGCAGGCCATGGAAGGCACCACCAAGCTAAAGGAATCATCACGCACAACCAACTGCAGGCCATGGAAGGCACCACCATGCAAGCTAAAGGAATCATCACGCACAACCAACTGCAGGCCATGGAAGGCACCACCAAGCGAAAGGAATCATCACGCACAGCCAACTGCAGGCCATGGAAGGCACCACCAAGCCAAAGGAATCATCATGCACAGCCAACTGCGGGCCATAGAAGGCACCACCAAGCTAAAGGAATCATCACGCACAACCAACTGCAGGCCATGGAAGGCACAACCAAGCCAAAGGAATCATCACGCACAGCCAACTGCAGGCCATGGAAGGCGCAACCAAGCTAAAGGAATCATCACGCACAACCAACTGCAGGCCATAGAAGGCACCACCAAGCTAAAGGAATCATCGCGCACAACCAACTGCAGGCCATGGAAGGCACAACCAAGGCAAAGGAATCATCATGCACAGCCAACTGCAGGCCATGGAAGGCACAACCAAGGCAAAGGAATCATCACGCACAGCCAACTGCAGGCCATAGAAGGCACCACCAAGCTAAAGGAATCATCAACTGCAGGCCATGGAAGGCACAACCAAGGCAAAGGAATCAGCACGCACAACCAACTGCAGGCCATGGAAGGCACAACCAAGCTAAAGGAATCATCATGCACAGCCAACTGCAGGCCATGGAAGGCACAACCAAGGCAAAGGAATCATCATGCACAACCAACTGCAGGCCATGGAAGGCACAACCAAGGCAAAGGAATCAGCGTGCACAACCAACTGCAGGCCATAGAAGGCACCACCAAGCTAAAGGAATCATCATGCACAACCAACTGCAGGCCATAGAAGGCACCACCAAGGCAAAGGAATCATCATGCACAACCAACTGCAGGCTATGGAAGGCACCGGCGAATCAGCTGCCGGCGAAAATGGCTGACGGCGGTATGGCTGACGGCGGAGTTCCGATCTTTTGCATCTGAGCCCCAAATTCGGTCAGACCACTCGCATTCGATGCGCTTTTTTGAGACGCACCCGCCAGTATAATCGGTTACGGCTGAAACGCAGTATTGCGGAAGTTATCACGTGACAGGCAGCTATGACGACCTCTAAAGCAAAACGGGGTTTGGAAAAGGAGCTTACCGGCTCCCAGCCCAACCCGCTCGCCATCGTTCTTGCCCAGCCGCCTGGGCTCGCCAACCCACCGCCAGCAGCCCCATCGCCCAGCGCCTCGCCTGAGCCCAAGAAACCCTGCCACGCTCGCAACTGGAGCAAGTTCCTCCCCGGCGACCGACGCTTCGGCTGGACCGTGTGGCAAGAATTGTCGCCGCAGGAATGCATTGAGGTTCTCCAGTTCCTCGAACAGGAGCGGAAGCTCTTCGTGCCCAAGGGGGGGGCGGCTATCGACTACAATGGAGACATGTCCTGGCTCTATGCTTTGGACGAAGTACAACAACGCCTGATTATCTTGACCAGCCAATTCCAGAGCCACCTCTCCGACCTCACCCGCACGCTCCGCACCCCAGCCCCCGCACAGCCGGCAGCCCCATCGGCTTCCTCCCTCTGCAAGGATGACCTCCGCGCAGTGCTGGAGGAGCACGTGACCTGGCCGCTGGCCGAGCAGCTGACATCGCTGAACACCACGCTCAACAAGGTCGAGGCCCGGGTCTCCAACGTGGAAACCAAGGTCGTCCACAAGCTCCAACCCCAGTTCACGGCTCTACACACCGCGGAGCAGGCTTCGGAAAAGCATGCTACACTTGTCTCTCGCCTTAACCAGGTGGAGGGAAAGTGTGGCGTGCTCCTGAAGAAGCTTGAGGCCATCACCGCCCACACCGAGGCCCTGGCCACACAGGTCCCCAAGATAGCGGAGCAGACGGCCACCATTGCATCCCAGCCACCCCGGCAGGATGCTGGCGACCTCCCGCCGCTCTCCTACGCGGACCTGCTGCGGTCAGCGACCGCCTCCACCACCGACGCCATCGCCACAAAGCTCCAGGAGCTGGAGAACCACCGCCAGGCCCAGCAACGGGAGGTCACCGACCGCGCTCGCCGCGAGTGCCGAGTGGTGCTACGTCGCTTCCCCCAGAAGCCAGGTGAGACGTCAACCTCTCTTGCTGACGAGCTCAAGAACCAGCTTCTTACCCTCATGGGCCTGGTAGGTGAGGTAGCACTGAGCGGGTGCCACCGCCTTCCCCACTCACGGGACAAGGCGGCTCCCCCACCAGTCCTCCTCACCTTCCCCTCCCCTGAGGATAAGCAGCGGTTCCTCTCTCGTCGCAAGCGGTTGCACGACCTCACCTGGACGCTGGATGACGACCTCACCCCCGCTCAGCAACAGCAGCGACGCGACCTGTGGCCGGAATACCTCCGCCATAAGCAGGACCCCCAGAAGCCCAAGGTGTACTGGAGGGGCGGGGACCTGATGATCAACCACAAGATGTGGACGCCCCCAGCGGGCTAGAATAGCAATAGCCCTCGATTGTAACCCTTGGCGTCACTGCCGCTAAGGCAGCCATGCCTAGACTATTTGCCTAGCTGTGCCAACACACCTAGTCACGTGCCGCCAACGCACGGTCCACCACCAGCCATAGCCTAGTACAGCCATGCTACGCCCTGGCTATGTTTAGCCAAGCCATGCCTATAATGGGACCCCCCCATGGATGTTGCATTAAGAATTTAGCCATGCTATGCCATGCAGAGAGATGCTCTCTGTCGAGCAGCCATGTCCTAGCTCTTGTATAGCCATGCTGATCTTCCTCCCTCACAGGCATGCTCCCCCCCTTACCCGGGCATAGCGTGATAGACCATGAGGGTGCAGGTGCCCTGGTGCACCTAGAGCAAGGGTAGCTTACATTCCCACCCTTGCATGAAGTAGCCTAGGATGTATTAAAAGCCATATGCCCCTTCTCAGGGATATGCGCTACATTGACTCCCAACGGAGCGATGTTGATAATTAATTAATTAATGGAAGGCACCACCAAGGCAAAGGAATCATCACGCACAACCAACTGCAGGCCATGGAAGGAACCACCAAGGCAAAGGAATCAGCATGCACAACCAACTGCAGGCCATGGAAGGCACCACCAAGGCAAAGGAATCATCATGCACAGCCAACTGCAGGCCATGGAAGGCACCACCAAGCTAAAGGAATCATCATGCACAACCAACTGCAGGCCATGGAAGGAACCACCAAGGCAAAGGAATCAGCATGCACAACCAACTGCAGGCCATGGAAGGCACCACCAAGGCAAAGGAATCATCACGCACAACCAACTGCGGGCCATAGAAGGCACCACCAAGCTAAAGGAATCATCATGCACAACCAACTGCAGGCCATGGAAGGAACCACCAAGGCAAAGGAATCAGCATGCACAGCCAACTGCAGGCCATGGAAGGAACCACCAAGGCAAAGGAATCATCATGCACAGCCAACTGCAGGCCATGGAAGGCACCACCAAGCTAAAGGAATCATCATGCACAACCAACTGCAGGCCATGGAAGGAACCACCAAGGCAAAGGAATCATCATGCACAACCAACTGCAGGCCATGGAAGGCACAACCAAGGCAAAGGAATCATCACGCACAACCAACTGCAGGCCATGGAAGGCACCACCAAGCTAAAGGAATCATCACGCACAGCCAAGTGCAGGCCATGGAAGGAACCACCAAGGCAAAGGAATCAGCATGCACAACCAACTGCAGGCCATGGAAGGCACCCCATTGGTGTGTCGCAACAGTCTTAGTTAAATACAAGCGCTTAGTATCGATTCCGCAGGAATCGATGTATTTAACTAAGACTGTTGCGACACACCGGCATCCCGGGTTCGACTCCCGCTAGGATCGTTCCGGGGGTGGATTTTTCGCCTAGAAATGCGAATAACGTTGCAGACGCTAATCGTTCGGCCTAATTAATGTGCTATGTTAATCGAAAAAGGCAAGTGCTCTCCGCTTACTAGGCGGAGTACCAGCGCTAGCTATTCGACTGATATGATGTGCTCAACCGGCTAATCATCTGTGTTGTTCGACGTCGCTCCGAAAATCGGCTAAGTCCCCGAAATCGGCTAATTTCCACGCGATGTCTCGCTATAATCGACTAGGCCTAGTTCGGTGGCTCGCTGGGCGCCGAGTATGATAGGCCGCTGGCCTCTGACCCCCTGTCGACTAGGAAATTTCGACAATCGAATAAGGAAAATTCGATAATCGAATAGGAAAGTTCGATGGTCGAATAGGCAACTTCGATAATCGAATAGCCAATTCGATGACCCGACTAGTATCGGCCTTAGCCTTGCCGGCGCAAGCAAAAGTTTTAGTTATAAACATCGATTCCTGCGGAATCGACACTAAGCGCTTAGTGTCGATTCCGCAGGAATCGATGTATATAACTTTAACTCCTTTATGTACAAGCTGGACTGGATCCCCTCGCATATGCATGGCCCTGCATTCTGCCACATCTGAACTGATACAGACCCTCTTCTGCAGTCTGCTGTACCAGCTGAACAAACTTGCCCTGCTCTGATAAAAAACAAACAGAGCAGCAGATCTCCCCCTGACCTTGGTAACCTGGCGAGCATCCATGGAACTGTCAACAAAGATCTCCAAGGTGATAGGCTGGGCAAAGTCAATCCCAGACAAAATCAGATCAGGGGTACTCTCCACCAATCGGGCTATGACTCGAGGCTTCTCATCCTCAAGCACCTCATCAGGCATTCTGCTATGGACCATCAAAGACGGACCACAGATGCTGGCAAACCAGGCCCACATGCCTCTCAACTCAGGTCCTGCAGCCTGGGTGATCTTCTCTGGCAAGGCCTTCACAATGGTCTGTTTATAATCTCCTCCAGCCTGAAGCCTGATACTCCACTCCCCATCCCTCCTGAACAGGGTAGCCTGCATTCCACAGAACACTACAGGCTTGTTGGGCTCCTGCCACAGCTCCTTGCCCAGTGAAAACTTGCCACTGATGACAGGAATAAACTTCTTCAGCCAGGTCGTGGGGGCTAGCAAATGCAGATCATCTCCATGCAAACTAGCATACACTGGCAGACCCTCCCATTGGGCCAGCAGCAAACAGGGATCAACTGAAGACACTCTCAAGCCACACTCACTGATCAGAGCTTCCTGCAGCGTGAGTCTCCAGATGATTGGGCTCGACCTGAGTCCTTCCAGGCCCTTCAGAATAACCAGGAATTGTTGATGCAGCTCCAGCTTCCAGATGGCAGGCACCTCAACACAGTAAGGCTCATCCTGCTTCCACACCCTCCTGGCCACTTCTGGATCAGATTTTAAAAATGCCCTCTTGAAGTCCAGCAGCACTGATGACATAGCTGCTCCCCTGTTCAGCAACCCCACGTAGAGACATAGCAAAATTCTCCATGTGTCGTGTAACATCCCTGGCGTGTACAGCTCCTCTCCTGGCAGACTCCCCGTGCCGTGATACTCATTCAGGACAGGCCTGACATGGGGCACTGATACCTCATCCACAACCTTCCTCTTCAGCACAAATCTCAAAGCAAGCTTCCTTGATGCTGGGGGACGTCTGTCTGTTGGTGCAGCACACTCAAACTGCAACCACTCCTCCAATGCCTTGGAGAAGGCGAGCTTCCAAGCCTCAAACAAAGTAGGCGAGCTCATCTCTTGGACTAGCTGGTCATATGTCAAAGGAGAGTGTGCAGCAAGGCTCCTGTGAGTTATGCCAATACTGCTGGGGTGCAACACAGCTGGAATCACCAAACTGGCTGCTGGGGGCACCTCCCCTTCATCCCATTTTACACCCTTGACCGGCTTGGCCCTGCACCTGACTGGAAATGTTGTCCTGAAATTTTCTAGGGGAATCATCCCCCAGCCATCTCTTCTCAGAGCTGTAGCTCTGATAGAAATCCCAGGATTGCCCAGAAAATTCTGACCCAAAATCACAGGGCCATCATAGTCCTCTAGGACAAGGAAGGTCACATCCACACCCATGACAGGGGCAGTAACCTCTCCCAACACCCTTAGATGCGTCCTACCACTGAAATCAGACACCCAGGGGCAACTTGGTTCTCCGACCAGCAGTTCTCCTGTATGCTGAGGTCCCATGACAGAAACCTGTGCATTGGTATCTATCTCCATGGCAGCTACCTCAGGTTCATCCAACTGGACAAGCTTGGACACCTTAGGCTCCTTCTTGGCTCTTTGCAAAGCCTGTACAATATCTGATAGACGCACACCCCTAGGCCTGGTGTCGGGCCGTTCCGGAGGTGCAGCCTGTCCGCCTGCTTGCCCAACCACCGTATGTGAAGGTACCCCAGGGGCCGGGCCAGGGTCACCCTGAGGGCTCGATACAGCTGTAGCACCCTGATCAGGAAGTTCCACGTCACCCCCGCCTTGTACACCAACGGGCACCTGGAAGAGGTCTCCTTGATTACCTCCCCGGGGACGGATCTTTGACCAGGACAGACGGTGCACTGCTTGGGAGCCATCAATGGCCACCCAGCACTTATGGCCAGCGGCTTCTACTCGGGTCACCACCCCATCATGCCAGCTGCCACGTTTCCCTGGAAAGCTTGGCTCCTTCCACACAACAACCTGTTGTCCAACGTTAGGTTCTAGGACACTCCAGCCCTTGTCTTTCTGCCTCAGCTTGAGGAACTTGGCCTCTAGCTTCTCCTTCCATGCCTGCTCAGCATCAGCTGGCAGCATCCTGGTGTGCAGCATAAGAGGATTGATGGCAATGTCACCAAAGAACATGGGAGTCCTGAGGTTCAGCCTATCCTCCACAGAACGTAGCCATGCAGATGTCACAATGGCAGATGACGTCCTTGGAATCCTCTCCACCAGCAGCACAGTCTTGATCTCTTGGATGGCTCTCTCCACCACCCCTTGCTGGCCGTGGCTCTCCCTGGGTGTAATCAGCAACTCTGGAAACTCTGGCAGGTTCTCACAGCACTCAAACTGAATGTCACACTGCAACAACTCCAACCCAGGGTACCTGCTCCTTGTCAACTTCAGAGCAGCAATAATGTAGGCTTCTCCATGTCAGGCAGGATCTCTAGGGTCTTGTACTTGGTATATCTGTCCACTGCCACCAGCAGCTTCAAACCCCTGATTCTCTGAATATCTACCTGCACATGGCCTGGCTGCAAAATAGGAGACCTGGCATGAGACTGCTTGGGCTTTCTAGCAACTAGCCTGCACTTGCAAGCTTGAGCAACCTGTTGGCAGATGGAGTACAACTCACTTCCTCCCAGCCGTCTAGCAACTTGCAAAGACTGAGCTGCATGGCCAAACATGGTATGCAACCTTGAGGCAATGTCATACAAGAGAGAAAATCTTTTATTGTCATTATTAGCACTCAAGGTATGTACAGATCCCTTATGTACAGGAGGCACCAGGGTCGTGCCTGTCAGACTGTCTCCAGCCCTATCCTCATCCTGACCATCCTGTGCCAGTCCTGCACGGTCAGAATGCTTCTGAGATCCACCTGGGTCCACAGCACCAGGTCCTACCTCAGGCTCAGCACCGCCATGGCGGGCACGTTGGCGAGTAACCACTGCAGCTACAGCTGGCATACTCTCTGTGGTAACCAAGCTTGCCCCATCGTGTCCAATAGGCTCTGTCACTAGAGCATGGGGCTGCCCCTCACTGCCGTCACTAGCAGCTACATTACACACCCCTGGGGGCACCCTCCAGGGTTCAGGGATGTGTGCAGGCTCAAGTCAATGATCAGCAGCCTTGCCCTTGCCCTTATCCTGGGATGGACCAGCCTTCTCCTTGCTGCCACCCTGAGCTGGCTTGCTCTGACCTTCCTGCCTCAGGTACGAGGGACACTCATTCCTGAAGTGACCCTTCCCTTGGCAGAAATAACATTCCACCTGACTGATGTCCCGTGAGGTCCCACTGCTGGGCCCAGCCTTGGGAGGACCACCCACCCTCTTGAAGTCAAACTGGGACTGTGGATGTCCCGACTTCGGCGGTGTCCCCCGTCCAGCCATTCTGCCACGCCCCCTCCTGGACCTTCCTCGACCCCTTGAAGAGGTCTCAGGCCCTCTCGAGGACGCTGGGCCCCCGTGGCCCGATCCCCTCATGGACTTAACCGCAGGTTCAGCTGCCTCCTCGTCCCCTTGACGTGGGCGCTTACCACCTACGTACTTGCCGCTGAAACACTCATACAACTGGTCCGTCATGGCTGCCCAGCCATGGACTTGTCGCATGTGGATGGTCACATTATCCATCGTGACAGGATCCAGCTGCAGCGACTTGAGAAAGTCGCCCATGGCCATCCGATCTGCAACGAAGAACCCTTTGGCCATGGCGTCCTCCCTCAGCTTGACGAAGTCTTCAAAGGCGTGGACCACTAGCTGCCCCTTGATGGGCTTGTAGTCCAGGTACTCTTGCTTCAGGTGAGACCCATCTATGGTCCTCTTGTCACTCAGGAACACCCTGAGTCGCGTCATAAACGCGCCCAGGTGTCCCCCGCCGTGTGTCGCTCCCGGACGAACTTGAACAGCCGCCTCGCCGACTGCCTTATGTAGGCACTAGACGCCAGGATGCGAAGCTTGTCAACCGGTGTAGATGTCCGCGTACAAGTTCATGTCCTCTAACATCCTCTCCGCGTCCCGGGGCTGCCAATTGTCCTTGATGGACTGAAACTGGCTTAGCACCGCGTACCCTTCAGCCACGGTCGGCCGCCTAGGTGCTGCTTGATCTGCAGCTGGCGCGTTCTGACCGCCCTGGGATCCTTGGCTCTGATCATCTGCCAGCGCAGCCTGGTCTCCCAGCGCCTGGCCGTCACCGCGTCCATCGCGTCCATCGCGTCCATCCATCCCAGCGCCGCGCCGCTCGTAGCCCATACCGCGCCCTCGTTGGTCAATAGCACCCTCACTCATGATGGCCCCTGTTCAGATCTACTACAGCCAGCCAAGTGGCCAAGCAGCAATTAAAGCAATATAAGCTACTGAACAGGAAAGGAAACTGACAAGTGTTACCACTCAGTCAAGACCACCACGGTCACCCACGGGCGCTTCCTCGTTCTCCTTGTCGCTGTCGCTGTCGCTCACCACGATAAGCTCTGGCACCCTGCTACCTGCTGCGCCGTCGTCGGCCCGCTGTCGGCCCGCGATGACAGCGTCGTCACCGTTAGTGTAGTAGACAGGTGACAACCCGTCGTTAATGCCCCGCGGATTGTATCTTGGCACCTCACGGTCGCCACGCTCCTCGTCGCCTAGACCAGCGACCCCCACAGCTCCCACCTCAAGGCCACTGTCGTAACCAAGAGGGGCGAACTCCTCCCAACGCGTCACACGAACGCGAAGAGGTTGGGGCAGTTCCTGAAAAGGAACCCTTCCTCGCTCCGGAATCCTGCCGACTCGTGCCGCACGTTGACCTCCGGTGATGACTTCCGCAGTCGCCTCGACCTCTGCCAGCCGCCTGTAGCGCTCCGCCCCGCGTCGCTCACGTCGAACTGGTCCCGCTGCAACACCCTCGTCGCCGATTACGCCTGCGAACGTACGTTGTACACCCGCACCCGCTGCTGCCTGCACGAACTCGTGTCGCACTGCACCAGCTGGCTCCGCAGCTTCTCCTCGCCTGGCCGCCAACTCCGCACGCACCCGCTCAGCTAAGGCTGTAATCACAGTCTGGATCCCGACCAAACCGTGCAGCTCTTGCTCGATGTCGTCGATGCTCCGGTGCTCCGGAATGACGATGGTTCGGACGTGCTGCAGAATGCGCTCCCAATCCTCGACCTGGTCGTCGACGAATTGCACAAAGTTGCGATTAACAGGTGGACGATCTGCAAGCAATAAAGATAAATCTCGAACCACACGACGCAATTCAGGCGAAATGGAACCACCAGCAGACTGCCGAGGAAACCGGAAATTCTGCTGCCGTTGTTCTTCCTGCACCATTCGACACCTGACGAGCTTCTCGCGTCGTCAACGCTGCACGCAGCAAACAGCAACGACCCTCCTGGCCGTTCCGTCGAGACTGCTTGTAATTTGAGTTAATTTTTATAAACGCAATGTAAGGATATGGTTGCAATGCAGCAATGTGTGAATATGGTTGGAAACGGAGCTTTGTTAAAATTGGATAATGTTACAGCGCTCACACACTTGAGGCTTGTACACGAGTTTGCCAAGTCAAGGCAACACACGTGAGGCGGGCTCGCAAGAGATGCCCAATTGGCACTGGCCTATTCTTTATATACTTGTGCACTGTGCTTGCTAGTCCTGAGCAGCCTAGGAGGCCTGCTCAGTAATAACACTCCCGGTACAGTATTCACTACCTGTACAGCGCCCAGTTCCTATACAGTAGGTCTGCCATACAGGCACAGCGACCACAGAGCACAGTCCACAGTGACTATTGCATCTGCACCTAGAAGTCCAGGACTAAGCCTGCGGTACCAACAGACCACAGGTTAAGGTTCCTATTTCCTGCGTACGACGTATTAATCCAATACCGTCGTAGGTTCAGCACCTAATTCCTGTCAGCCCAGGAATTACTGTCGACCCCATATGTCGTCGGCAAATATTCACGTCCGACTTAGAAGAACAGCCGGCTCGCGCTCGCGCGCGACCGGGAAGTCGGAACGCCATAACTTTCTTGATACTTGTCGGAATGACCTCGTTCCGGTGCCGCTGGAATCGCAGAGATATGCCAAATCAGGATCACGCCAATGCGCTTGGCGTTAACTGGTGCCGGCAGCCGCGCAGGTGGCCGCAGGCGCGGGCGTAGGCGAGTTGGCAGGTGCAGCCGCGCAGGTGGCCGCAGGCGCGGGCGTAGGCGACTTGCTAGGTGCAGCCGCGCCGGTGGTCGTGAGTGCAGGCGCAGGCGAGTTGGCAGGTGCAGCCACGCCGGCTGCCGCGCGCGCGGGCGTAGGCGACTTGCTAGGTGCAGCCGCGCCGGTGGCCGCGCGCGCGGGCATAGGCGAGTTGCATGGCAGGTGCAGCCACGCCGGTGGCCGCAGGCGCGGGCGTAGGCGACTTGCTAGGTGCAGCCGCGCCGGTGGTCGTGAGTGCAGGCGCAGGCGAGTTGGCAGGTGCAGCCACGCCGCGGCTGCCGCGCGCGCGGGCGTAGGCGACTTGCTAGGTGCAGCCGCGCCGGTGGTCGTGAGTGCAGGCGCAGGCGAGTTGGCAGGTGCAGCCGCGCCGGTGGCCGCACGCGCGGGCGCACGCAAGTCACTTGTAGCCTTATCATTCAGGGCGCGCACTGCTGCGCGCAAGTTGGTCGCCACCGCACGTGGGTTGCGCGTGGCTGTGCCGGTTGCTGCAGGCGCAGGCGGCTTGCGCTTAGTTGTGTCGGCCGTGCCGCGCGCTGCCTCAGGCAAGCTGCGCGCAGTTGCGCTGGTCAGCGCAGCGTGCACCTCCGCACGTATAAGCGGGACTCGGCAACGGCGATCTCAGACGCTTGCAGAGGAGGGACGGACACACCGGGGCATCCACAGATTTTCTTCCCCAATTCTGGGAGGTCCACACACGTCACGGCCAGCTCTTCCCATTGAGCACCCCAAAACATAGCCACCTTGCCATGTTCCGTGTCCACAGCTGCCACTTGACCATGTAATCTTCTAGGGCGGTTCACTGTGCGGCCGCCGACGGACTCGTGCACAATCTCATAGCTGCACACAAGTTGTCCTACCAGGCAGAGCTTGCCACCCATCACCTGCTCCAAGATCGTTTGCCAGCAACGTTCAGCCATGCGCACCACACCCTTGGGAGTTGAAGCTAGCTGCCAGTCAATCGTCGGGGGACCTGGCAGCGTCCCTTGGCACCTGCTTGAGCGCGGTCAGGGACGCAGCAGACAGCTTTTTCTTGGCATCCAAAGACACCAAGTGGTGCGAGGTGGGCTTCTTCGCCGGGATCCAATAGGTGAGGATGACCTCGGATGCTGCGATGGTGACTGTGTGGGAGTTTGCGGACGACTTGCTCGGCAGAGGCCATGTGGCGCTGTTCGGGTCCCACTGATGCCAAGCATCGGTCATGCTCCTGGCACGGTATACAGAGAGGACCAGGTGAGGCTCGCTGCCCCCCTCATCGGCAGGCTGCTCTAGGTACCTTCTTCACCACCCCCACCAATATGGGGGGCCAGGGGACGTCGGTGTTGCAGAGCATTTGGCACGTGGGATGCCAGTATAGCACGACCGAGCCCTCCTTCAGCCCCTCCATACGCCGGTCATGCGCCACCTTGGCGGCATAGGCGGCATCTTCCTGCCGCCACTCATCAAGCGTGCGGCCTTCATGGCAGACAGGGTCCACGTGTGGCACCACTCGCAGTGCAGCCTCGTTGACTGAGCGCCATGTTGTCCGGCGCCACGGCAGGCTGCGGCCCTGCAGGGGCGGCACGGTCAGCGGCTGCCGCCATTTCAATGGCATACCGCCACGGCAGTGGGCACCACTCTTCCGGCACGTCATCCACGGAGCGCGGGACCTTTGCAAAGAACTCCTCGTTGCGCTTCTGCATGTCCTCGCAGCCGGGCACGTCAGGTTTAAAAAAGATTCGCCCTTGTTGGCCGCTGGGTAGGTCGAGAACCTTCTTCTTGATGCCCTTCATGAGCTTGGTGGTGATGAACTGCATGTCGATGGGAGCGGGAGGAGGAGCATCGGCCAGGCCATGCTTGGCCAGCAGGTCAGGGTCGACAGCACGCACCCCGTACAGAGGCCTCCCCTTAGCATCATGTTTGTATGGGGCGACCTTGACCTTGCCGCTGCGTGGCGCCTTCTCCTCTCGCATACCTTCTGGCAGCCACGGCGTCACCGTTGCCTCCGTGGTACGATAGACAAACCACTCTTCATCGCTGCCCTCCACCCTGAAAAATGCCACATGATGCGGCTTCATTGACTGACCGACCTTCTCAGGCACCTCCTCCCCCACCTTGGCGCACCAGTCGCGTGAGCTGCACCATCGCAGCAGCTTGAGGCTTTTTAGGATGAGGAGGAATGGGCGGCAGTCCCATGCCTTCCCGAGCACCTTGACCTCCGTGCCCATTGGCACTGTGACATTGCAGCTACCGGCGAGGCTGCTGGAGTGGAATGCGGCGCGGATTGCGTCCACCCAGCTCTCCAGGGTCCCATACGCGTGCGCCTGCCCGGATGCGCCATCGACACCATGTGACATGGACCCGAGTAGGACACCAAACTTCTGATCGGTGTCCGCGTGGGTGTGCCCCCGGCGCATCCGGTGCATCTCGACCACATCGAAGACACCGATGTGGACGAGGTACCACGCAAAGAGCAGGACGGTGTAATTCCTGTTCTCACTGCCACCGTCAGCCTGCAGCACCAAGCAGCGTGGCCTGGGCTTCCCGGACTTGCTCCAGGGACGGTCACGCATCACACATGCCAAGCAATGCATGAGCATCGTCACGGTCAGGCTTCCGGATAGGTTGTCGCACATCAGCACCCAGGGGAGGACCACAAACCAAAAGGCCTTGTAGCCATGCACGGGCGCGCAGAAGAGGGAGAACTGCACCATGTCTTTGCCATCCCAGTTCTTCGAGGCTTGGAGGAGCTTCGGCCAGAATGTCTTGGCGTGGTCCAGTTTGTCAATATTCATGGAGATGAACTCCCACACCAGCGCCAGATCCCGTCTCGTCCAGTAATTCTGGCGCGCAAAGCGCACCAGCGCGACGTGAAGCTGGATGAGATGCTTGATCAGCGCACGCTCACCTTCAGTCGCGGCGTACCTCAACAGCTGTCGCAGCTCGGCGCATGTCTCGCACTCGCCCGTGTTCCGGCTGTGTGGATTTATTGGGCGATCCCTCGTAATAATTTCCCTCGCGGTAGCGATGCCACACGGCGTAGAAACCGTGGTAGCCCAGGATCATCGACCGCGCGGCCTTGTCATTCCCAGGGAAGTCGCGCTCCGCATCCTCCACGTACATGCTATGCATGTGAGTTATCGGCATGGCGTCCATGTACACCACGTCGGGCCGCGCAGGGTCACAGTCACCTAGATCCCTCACTAGGTTGCTGATCCACCTTGCTGCATACTCCGTGGCATCGGAGCGCCCCTTGACCCGCTCACGTCGCTCAGCATCCGCACGCGCACGCAGCAGCTGGTATTGGCCGACGTCATCACGGGCATCGAAAAACTGGGTCGAATGTGCGATGCACTTTACCACCTTGTTCCAGCCTGAAGAGTCAATGCCCAAGGAGTTTGCGCATCGCAGTTGCGCACGCACTGAGGGTGACGGTTTGACGGCGAGGCCCGTCGCCGAGCTTGACGTCCACATGCACTTGACCCGTGATCGTGATGGTGCAGTGCCCACCCACCTCTGAGGGCTTCACCCGAATGTTGCCCACACCTACAGAGCGGATGATGCTGTTAAGTCGTTGAGTGCGTGCCTTGTCTGAGAGACTGTAAAAGTCCTCGCGCACGGCTGTCCACACGTCCGGGTTCGCGAGAAGACTGTCGTACGTCGTGAGGCAGTGGTTGTTGCACTTGCAGCTGCGGTCGTTGTGCCAATCAGCATTAACGGCAGCCACCTTCTTCTTTTTAAGCTCGCTTCCCGTCTGCTTGCCAGGACGCTTCGGCCGAGATGGCGCGTCTGCAGATGGGTGCATCGGGTCTCCGTCATGGTACGCAAAATCGTCATCGTCGTCCGAGTCGGAGACAATACCTCCGTCTCACTCGACATGTTCGGCCATTTTGCTATCCTAGCCTTTATCTCTAACATTTATAAAAGTTTCAACCTAAACCAAAAGCAGGACTCCCCCGGCGCTGAATGGATGCCGGACCTCATAAGAGTAAGCAGCTCAGCGCCTATTACTGTCCTGCATGTGTAAACCTAATCCCATTTTTGTCATCAATGCTAACAACTCGTCTCCAAATCAACTACGTCGGCTATTTTTCGGCTCCGTGCCTATTCATTTCGGCGTCACTGTGTTAAACCACAAAATAATATCCTGCAGTCAGCCTTGTCTGCCATAAATCCAACTATAAACTGCTAAGGTACCGAAAGCTTCACGCGGCTATTTACGTAATAATGATGTGCCGCCAGGGCACGCACTGAAGACTTGAACGCAGGCGCCCCTGTTGGCAGTCACGTGGCGAAGTCGTTGCAACAACTTGCCTAAGCAGCGAACAGCTGGGGAACTTGCCGCCAAAATGTACGCAGCCTGCCTCGGCAGCTGGGGAAGTAACTACTTGCGTCTTGCGGCCAAGATACGCAGCCTGCCTCGAGAGGGCTGCGTATCTTTGCCGCAGCCTGCCTCACCAGCTAAAAACCTTGCGGCCAAGATACGCAGCCGGCCTGCCTCCTCGAGAATCCTCCTCGAGGAGGCAGGCTGCGTATCTTGGCCGCAAGGTTTTTATTTTAGCTGGTGAGGCAGGCTGCGGCAAAGATACGCAGCCCTCTCGAGGCAGGCTGCGTATCTTGGCCGCAAGACGCAAGTAGTTACCCAGCTGCAGCCAAATGACGCCGCAGCCTCTTGCCTAAACATATATTCAAAGTTCCAGATCCCGCGCAAATTGACTCGATACATTGCAGCGTGCAGCGCCCAGCAAACGAAGGTTAAATCGCAGCCGGCACCAATGATTGGAAGGTTGCGTGCAATCTTTGTCTATTTTCCGGTGGTTAAATCTGTAGCAAGCGAAGAATGCAGCCGGGTCAAGTGGCCCCTGCTACGCAGGCAATAGATGCGAGAAATTGCCCGGCGCTGATCATGCAACCGGATTTGATAGTGTCGACAAAAATGAGCTGCTGGGCGGAGCCAACCATCCATGCTCAGGCCAGTGTGGCAAGCACTTGCATGGGCTGTGCACCGGGATGTTTAGGGATTCATCGGCGGAGGATGGCACAGAGTGGACCTGCCAGGAGTGTGGCGGCCCTTGGCCGCCTACCGCCATCAGCAAGGAGGCATCGCCTGTCGATTTTAAGGAAAAGGTGGTCGACGCCCAACTGGCCGGCCTTGGTGCTCTTTATTCGCTGGGCGGCAAGGGCAAGGTCGTTAAGGTTCCATCACGGAAACTCGTTAAGCTAGCCAAAGTCGTGGATGGAAGGGTCGACGATGGTGAGCTGGGTTCTGGTGATAATATTGACGAGGGTCATGTCGATGATGATGCAACGGGTGGTGGCGTCGAGGAGAAGAACGGCCCAGGCGGTGTTGCGCTTGGTGGTGGCGTCGAGGAGGAGAGCGGCGCAGGCAATGGTGCGATGGGTGATGACGAGGAGGAAAAGAACGGCGCAGGCAATGGTGCGATGGGTGATGGCGAGGAGGAAAAGAACGGCGCAGGCAATGGTGCGATGGGTGATGGCGAGGAGGAAAAAAACGGCGCAGGCAATGGTGCGATGGGTGATGGCGAGGAGGAAAAGAACGGCGCAGGCAATGGTGCGATGGGTGATGGCGATCGAGGAGGAAAAGAACGGCGCAGGCAATCATTGGTGCGATGCATGGGTGATGGCAATCAGGACAAGAGCGGCCACGGTGATGCAGCTTTGCGTGCTGCGATGGGCCCCACGGTTGGCAAGCATGCTGTTGGCGGCGCGCACATTCCCGTGGTTGAGCGCGACGCCTCCAAGAAGGAGAACACCCCGGGCCCTGCAGCTGGTACCTTTCGGGCTTCGGCGTCGCGTCATTTCGATGTCGGCGACACAAGAAAAGAACTAGCTTTTTCTCCTCCACCGGCAGGGCCGGGGATGCACAAAACACCAGGCGGTGCTAATCCACCAGCGACAGCGAGGATGATATCGTGGCCCTTGCAATCCCCGAATGGCCTCATGTGGGGGTGGTAGTGGGGGCAATGGCGAGCTCGTCAATCTGTGCGAATTTTGTGAGGCAGAGCCGCTACAAGAAATTTAAAAACTTGCTCGACCGACTCAAAGGCAGCCCAACCAGGCGACCGTCCGCGATCGGATTTTTCGACGCAGTGGTCATCGTTGTCAACGACTGTCAAGAATGCCACCACGTTTCCCACTACCCTGGGGTTGGAACACAAGGGCGTTCTCCCATCATCCGCTTGGAATGAGGACATGCAGGCGGTGATGAGTTGGGCCATCAAGAACAAGGCGGACCTGCTGCCCCAGATATTGAGTGCTGGCCCACCGCCATTCATCATGTCCGCTGAGCAGTTTCCAGGATCGGCCCTCTTGGCGAAATACCCGGCTACGCTGCCACGTCTGCCAGCTTGCATAACACAAGACTCTGACATGCCCGACCCACAAATTGCAGGGCTGCCCGCGTTGCAGGAGGTCACAAACGTGCATGGGCGCGGCAAGCGCATCGTGAGCAAGCAGCCTGCCAAAGAAGCTGCGGCGACGAAACCAGTCAAGCGCCAGCGCCGCTCAGAAAACGGCTCAGCGCCTGCATGCCAAGCAGCCTGACGCCCCGGCTGAAAATTCGAAGGGGATGGCAGCGCTGCTGCAGCAATTTGACAGCATGATGAAGCAGCAACAGCAACAGCAACAGCAGCAATCTAATGCCATGATGACAAAGCTGCAGCAGCAGCAGCAGCAACAACAACAGCAGCAGCAGCAGCGACTGCTGCAGAAGCATAAAGAGGCGGCGGCGGCAGTGGCAGCGGGGGCGGCAGCCGCCGCACCCACCAAAGCAGCGGTGGCGGCAGCCGGTGTGCCCACCACGGCAGCGGCGGCAGCAGCGGCAGCGGTGCCGGCAGCCAGTGCGCCCCCTGCGGCAACAGCGGCAGCGGTGCCGGCACCAGACTGGGCGCCACGCGAGGCGCCGTGCATGTATGTGCCATACGAATCTGCGCCACGCGAGGCGCCGCGCATGTATGTGCCACGCGAATCTGCGCCACGCGAGGCGCCGCGCATGTATGTGCCATACGAATCTGCGCCACGCGAGGCGCCGCGCATGTATGTGCCATGCGAATCTGCGCCGCGCATGTATGTGCCATGCGAATCTGCGCCACGCGAGGCGCCGCGCATGTATGTGCCATGCGAATCTGCGCCACGCGAGGCACCGCGCATGTATGTGCCATGTGAATCTGCGCCACGCGAGGCGCCGCGCATGTATGTGCCATGTGAATCTGCGCCACGCGAGGCGCCGCACATGTATGTGCCATGCGAATCTTCGCCACGCGAGGCACCGCGCACGTATGTGCCATACGAATCTGCGCCGCGCATGTATGTGCAATACGAATCTGCGCCACGCGAGGCGCCGCGCATGTATTGTGCCATGTGAATCTGCGCCACGCGAGGCGCCGCGCATGTATGTGCCATGTGAATCTGCGCCACGCGAGGCGCCGCGCATGTATGTGCCATGTGAATCTGCGCCACGCGAGGCGCCACGCATGTATGTGCCATACGAATTTGCGCCACCGCGTTAGCGTCCCAACAGGACCTTGTGACTAATTATTACTAGAGCAACCCGCTGGCTCCGCCCAGCCCAAAGCAGGGTCCCTTTTTTTGGCAGTACTTTGCCCCGCTGCCCGCTGCCCGCTGCCCGCTGCCCGCTGCCCGCTGCCCGCAGCCCGCTGCCCGCTGCCCGCTGCCCGCTGCCCGCTGCCCGCAGCCCGCTGCCCGCTGCCCGCTGCCCGCTGCCCGCTGCATGCCCGCTGCGCCCGCTGCCCGCAGCCCGCTGCCCGCTGCGCGCTGCCCGCTGCCCGCAGCCCGCTGCCCGCTGCCCGCTGCCCGCTGCCCGCTGCGCGCTGCCCGCTGCCCGCTGCGCGCTGCCCGCTGCGCGCTGCCCGCTGCTCGCTGGAATAGTACGGTGCTCGCTTCGCTCGCGGATTGGTGCGCAGTACGGTGCTCGCTTCGCTCGCCGCGCGCAGCGCACAGCTCGCTGCGCTCGCTGGGTGCTTCGCGCGGATTGGTGGTCAGTGATTTCGGTTCTTTTGGATTGGCGGGGTACTCCGGAATGCCCTGAATGCTCGGGGATGACTACTACATTGCGAAATTAATAACTAGGATGTTTTATGACATGCTTAGATCACCGCCCCTTCATGCATTATAGGACATGGCAACATCATGGGTATTGTGGTAGTGCAACATCTTGGCTAATCATGCAGGACAACGATTTATTTCTCAGACAACTACTAACGGCTTGTACTTACACGACGTTGGACCGCCTTGCGTCAAGGAATAGTTGTCTCACTTAATCTATGCTCACGTGACGCAGTCTACATGATTACTAATTACTTTTAATAAATTAATTGATGTGCATTGTGCATAGCTCAATATGCTGAGAACATTTGTGTATTCACATACATACACGTGAAACAAGACGGCAGTTATATACACATAAAAACAGTTGAATCCCATTCAAAAAATTATCATGCAGAAGCAAGCATGCGCCAAGTAAGGCGCCAATAAGCTAATGTTTTCACGCTTTGGCTGCAGGACTGTCCTAAATGGACAAATCTGTCCTAACCCAAACAAACCACCCATGGGGGATCCCGCAGACTGGACTCTGGCGTCTCGCTGAGGCGGGGGGGGGGGCCTCATTGCGACCTCAATACATGTAAAGACCATCGGCTCGCTGAGGGGGGAGAGGCCGGGGTTGCAACCTCGCCTGGGGCGGGGCGTCTCACTGAGGCGGCAAATGGCGGCCTCCGGGTGGGTGGAAGGGCAGACGGACTGCAGTGTTTCAGGCCCACTCAGCGTGTCGTTATTTGTCTCCCGGCTTTTTCCTTTTTTCAGCCCCCTTCATAAGCTTCAGTTGACTTGAATCGAGTTGCCATCTGTCGGCGGACGGATCGAAACTCGACTACTTGAGTTACGGTCGGCGGCTTTGCGCCTTCTTTTGGGGGGGATGCGAAGCATCCCCCCCCCTTAGGCACGACTCATGTGCACATGAGGCGGTGAACTCTTTGTGAACTCTTTTGTGAACTGGGCCGACCGGGGCCGAGCTAATTTTGGGTCCCGACGAGTTCACGAGTTCACAGGACGAGTTCACAATCTCCCCAAAGTCCGAGGTTGGTGAACTGTCCGTGAACTCCTGGTGAACTCTTTGTGAACTTGTGGTGAACAGCGTGCGTTGGCGCGAAGCAAGCCCATGAAAATGCCAGACGTGCAACATTCGCGGGAAGGTGGCAGGTGCTCGGGAGTCGCCAGCCATGAGGGACACCGACTAGCTTTTTCAGGAATGGCTACAACGGGTTACCCTCGCGAAAGGTGACCCGAAGCCTGCTATTAGCGACGACATTAACCCAAATGCTCCGAGCCCCACGGCTGTAGAAGAGCAGAGCATCGCACGCGAAGGGCACAGCGCCGCACTCGATCTGGTTGCGGCTTTGGTGATCTTTGGAGATGCTGGCAATCTTGAGGACGATAGTTGGCGCAGTAATAAATGTCGGTCTTCTTGTGCGGCATTGCATACTCTTTGGAGATGACAAGGCGAGCTCGCCTAAGCCGAAGGCAAAGCGAAATATGAGCGACAAAGCAAACGTTAAACTCACAACGCCCTGATTACAATATGGATGGCGGCAATTGGTGTTGATGGCCACATACACACTGATTCATATCCATCATCGTGCACGACTCGAAAACGCGGATAACATAACGGCAGGCTCGAGCTACCTTGGTCCGGATTCTCCAGATCTCTGGCCTGCGCTGTTGTCTCATTGACATACACACTGATGCGCCCGGCAATACCATGGGCGGTCCGTCTGCATGAACAATCTTTCGTTGCTGGCCGCCCCACGCTTCACGTTCCAGGCACACTGGTTGGTAAGGGGGGTCAACTTGTAAGGTCCGTTGAGTCCGATCTCTTTTCTTTCAGGGGCATGCTCTTTTTGTGTGTGCGATCATGATGGCCACTATGGAACGTGATTCATAAGATATTGCTTCAAATTCGCTGTGCCGATAACACTTCCTTGACTACTTGTAGTCATCACTTTTATTGCTCATTGAAATAATTTTGGACATTTATCTGCTGGCCCCAGGCAATTGTCATGTTTGTTGTCTCACTCACTTGATGACAATGTAAAGACTATCAATAAAGCAACTAGCGCAGGCCAGAAATATGGAGAATCCGGACCATGCTGTCAATAGCTCGAGCCTGCTGTTGACTCATCCGTGTTAGTCGAGTCATTCACAACGATGGAAACAAATGGAGGTGGAAATGTGCAGCCTTGTACGTTACAACTATGGCTGGCTAACATTCAGAGCGGGATCTAGACGGTTTGCGATGGCACCCCTCCTTTTGAACTGCAATAACCCTAAATGGACTTAATATGTTCGCACATTGCATAGTTGCATGCCTCCCTTTATAATTGCAACGCGCCCGACATTAGTCATGATTAAAGAATTACGCGTGCACAAAGTATTGTTAAGCAGCCACAATACGTCCAACATTATGTCTCACTCAATGAGCAACCAATTCAAGACATTGCACATGTCCAAGTGAGGTCTTAACAACCACAGTACCCCCAGTGCGTGTGACTAGCTCAAGGAGCTAGCATGCACGTAATTGACCACTATGAACATGTGTAGCATCATACGGTAAGCTAATGGAATTTCCATTATTATAATTCTGAAATGTTGACTCACATTTGCTAAATGAAGTAAGGAGTTCAGTTATTAAACAAACTCTTGCTTATGCCCACTCTGATATGGGAAACCAGATGCCCATCCATGAAAAGAATGTGTGTGTGTGTGTGTGAGTGAGTGAGTGAGTGAGTGAGTGAGTGAGTGAGTGAGTGAGTGAGTGAGTGAGTGAGTGAGTGAGTGAGTGAGTGAGTGAGTGAGTGAGTGAGTGAGTGAGTGAGTGAGTGAGTGAGTGAGTGAGTGAGTGAGTGAGTGAGTGAGTGAGTGAGTGAGTGAGTGAGTGAGTGAGTGAGTGAGTGAGTGAGTGAGTGAGTGAGTGAGTGAGTGAGTGAGTGAGTGAGTGAGTGAGTGAGTGAGTGAGTGAGTGAGTGAGTGAGTGAGTGAGTGAGTGAGTGAGTGAGTGAGTGAGTGAGTGAGTGAGTGAGTGAGTGAGTGAGTGAGTGAGTGAGTGAGTGAGTGAGTGAGTGAGTGCGTGCGTGCGTGCGTGCGTGCGTGCGTGCGTGCGTGAGTGAGTGAGTGAGTGAGTGAGTGAGTGAGTGAGTGAGTGAGTGAGTGAGTGAGTGAGTGAGTGAGTGAGTGAGTGAGTGAGTGAGTGAGTGAGTGAGTGAGTGAGTGAGTGAGTGAGTGAGTGAGTGAGTGAGTGAGTGCGTGCGTGCGTGCGTGCGTGCGTGCGTGCGTGCGTGAGTGAGTGAGTGAGTGAGTGAGTGAGTGAGTGAGTGAGTGAGTGAGTGAGTGAGTGAGTGAGTGAGTGAGTGAGTGAGTGAGTGAGTGAGTGAGTGAGTGAGTGAGTGAGTGAGTGAGTGAGTGAGTGAGTGAGTGAGTGAGTGAGTGAGTGAGTGAGTGAGTGAGTGAACTTGTGCGTGTGTTGTGTGTGTGTGTGTGTGTGTGTGTGTGTGTGTGTGTGTGAGAGAGAGAGAGAGAGAGAGAGAGAGAGAGAGAGAGAGAGAGAGAGAGAGGGAGGGAGGGAGGGAGGGAGGGAGGGAGGGAGGGAGGGAGGGAGGGAGGGAGGGAGGGAGGGAGGGAGGTAGGGAGGTAGGGAGGGAGGGAGGGAGGGAGGGAGGGAGGGAGGAGGGAGGGAGGGAGGGAGGGAGGGAGGGAGGGAGGGAGGGAGGGAGGGAGGAGGGAGGGAGGGAGGGAGGGAGGGAGGGAGGGAGGGAGGGAGGAGGGAGGGAGGGAGGGAGGGAGGGAGGGAGGGAGGGAGGGAGGGAGGGAGGGAGGGAGGGAGGGAGGGAGGGAGGGAGGGAGGGAGGGAGGGAGGGAGGGAGGGAGGAGGGAGGGAGGGAGGGAGGGAGGGAGGGAGGGAGGGAGGAGGAGGGAGGGAGGGAGGGAGGGAGGGAGGGAGAGGGAGGGAGGGAGGGAGGGAGGGAGGGAGGGAGGGAGGAGGAGGGAGGGAGGGTCAGGGAGGGAGGGAGGGAGGGAGGGAGGGAGGAGGGAGGGAGGGAGAGAGAGAGAGAGAGAGAGAGAGAGAGAGAGAGAGAGAGAGAGAGAGAGAGAGAGAGAGAGAGAGAGGCTCTAGATGTGCATGTACGTATGCGTGTGCGTGTGCGTGTGCGTGTGCGTGTGCGTGTGCGTGTGCGTGTGCATGCGCACATGCCACACGTGCACATGCACGTATGGGTGGGCAGGGCATTGCGTTTGCAGCGACGACGTATACACAGTCCAGGTTACCATAGGCGTCCAACCGGAACCTACGCTTGCTGTTTGCTGTTGAAAGCATCTTCAAGTTCTCGTAGAATGCCAGGGCGTTCCCCATTTTTGGACCACGTGTTTGAAGCGATGCCATATGCACGCTCCAAGGTACCATAGTCGCAGCTATGAGAAAGCCACTCTAATGCACCAATGAGCATTTGCTCGGGTCTTACCACGTCCAACCGGAGCCCGCGCCCGCCGTTGTCTGGACATTTGGCTCGCTGATCGGGCCGATTTTCTCCAGTAAATAACCGAACGCCTCCAGCGAGATATGGCATGTTTTGTGCATGTGACGGCGGGCGGCTCTGGGGTCGTCCCCAGCCAATAAACAAACCGGCTTTGAAACAATATCGACAGAGAAGCACTGGCACCCGGCAACACCTGGAAAAACTTGCAAAGAAAGCTACCTGTCTGCGTTCGAACGCAGACAGGTAGCTGGAAAAGCGACATGCACGACAGGTCACCGGCGCGTTTTTATCATATTTCTGCAGCACTGTATCAAATTAGTGGTGCAGAAGTTAGTGGTTTACAGCTGGACAAGACGTGCATGTTATTAGCCAGCATGCCCGGATGCATCATGCACTAGCTTGACGTATGGGCCCTTTCCCGCGAAATCTGGGCTGTCTTCCCGCGCCTCCGCCAGTTCACAAACCAGTTCACTGGCGAGCAGTTCACTACGTCGTTGCGACGTGAGTGCGTGAACTCGAAGTGAAGGGCCGGTGAAGCGCCGGTGGCGACCCGGCCGTCGACCCAGTTCACAAAGAGTTCACCGACGGAGTTCACCGAGCCTCATGTGAGTCGTGCCTTATAGGCTTGTCATTCATTGGTTTTGGACTGCGTTATCAGTAGTAACATTAACCAGGTGTCGACACCAGACGGCAGAAAATCTTAAGATGACCCAAGAAGAGATTGCGTACTGTGCAAGTCTGACGTGCTTGGCCTTGCAACACACCCAGGCATTCGTCGTTCACATGCCATTCGCCGAGCGAATCCGAAGGAAATCCTGGCTCTCCTCTGCTGGGCCCGCCGGGAGTGGTAGATCATGAATTTTTTCCGGGTAAATGGGTATTTTTATTAACCAATAGGAATATCATTAGGTGAAGAGGTACCACGTATCGACCAGCTGGTTACCCTCTGAGGGTAGTGTGATAGGTGAAAGGGTTAGAAAGGAGCATTGTGTGACCAGGGGAGCCAAGTGACGCGCGTAAGGTCACCGTGAGGAATGCAAGTAAACACCCTGTTGCGTCCCAGGAGAGCATGGAAGAGCTCCAAGGGGCTGGGCCTGTCATTGTTGGGCCCGGGGTCCCACACCTTGTATTGTTCTTGCGCCAAGAGCCAAGCGCGACGCATTGCTGAGTTCCAGAGGAAGATAAACCGCCTCACAACGGCGGCTTTGGTGTATTCGTGCCGCACTTTGAAAACCGTCTCGTTCCGGATAGTCCAGATCGCGTATAGCATATTAGTTCGGAGCCATACCCAGGCTAGTTGACTGTCGGATAGCTCCTCCCCGGGGGTCCCCGCCATACCGAATATGATACAACGCACGGATAGCGTTAGTGTGGAATGTGGTAGCGCGGTCCATGCGGACCATACGTTAAACAACCATTGCCACACCCCGCTCACTTGGCAGTAGAGAAAGCGGTGCTCAATTGTTTCCGAAGGGAAGGTGCACAGGCATGTCGCATCGTGGTGAAACCGGCTGCTGAGGGTCGCGTTTACCCCGATGGCTCTGTGCAGTAAAAGATGTTGAATGTCGGTCGCTCTGCGGTCCACCAAAGGGTGATCGACCGCCAGGGTGATAAGTTTAATCCAACTATATCCAGGCCATTGAAAGCCCCATCGTGGGCGGCCAGGGTGGAGCTTATGGTTCTCGTGCAATAAAATGTCATAACCCCATTCTGCCGTGTACTCGTAAAGACATTTGCTGATCCTAGACATCCCCTTGGTCAGGGTCCAGCCAAATTCCAGGGGGTCCAATGGTAAAGTATCCAATCTCGTATTGCCTACGTGTAACCAAGTGATGGCCTCCGCCGGGGTCGTGGGGTCCGGCTGGAACATGCAGGACCTTGATACTAACCACGGGACCATCCGGATACGGTGACATTGGTGGGCTGGAAGACAGACACATAATGTCGCCAACTGATTGAGGCAACCATTGTGGCCTGGAAGGGTGTCGGCCACTTGGACTTGAATTCCGGCCGGAGGCAACACTCCCCGGACCAGACCTTTGCATGTGGATGTGATCCCGTCTGGGTAAAAACTGATCCAATCACCCGGCTGTAGGGCCTTGCGTGGGGCCATCATCACAGCATGCCATGTAGCTGGGATGGCCTGGATGAGGGTGTTCCAAGCGTGTAGCGATGGCATGTTTTGCACCCAAGCATTAACTTCAGTGTATGCCCGTAACCGATATCTGTCCCCCTGCCACGCGTAGAGATCGAGCACTCTCAGAACAGGGGGTGATGCGCACAGGAAGCCAGCATAAGGGTTGTGCCCATGTAACGTGCCCAAGGGCTTGCGCGCATTGTCCACGATCAAATCATTGAAATAAAGAATCTGTCGTGCAACCTCCTCACGAGTGGTGGGAAAAACGAGGCGCCCAGGTTTGAGCTTGTGATAACCTAACCATAGGCGCGACCAGTACCAGGGGAGCCCCTTGTATGATATCAGTGTGCAGCCAAGTACTCCAGCGTCAAGGTGCCATGATGTGCCATTAGCATGGGTGTAACTAGCGGAGAGAGACTCTTTTGCCAACAGGCAGCCAGGGTGCGTGTTCACTTCCATGTACACGCTGATCACTTGTTTAGCATACATCGACCACAAGCGCCATTGTATGTTGTGTAGCCCTAGACCACCGTGCAACCATGACATAAAGGACATATCCCGGCTGATCCAACCATGTACCGTGTGAGATATCAAACCTTTCTGTTTCCAAACAAAGTTGCTGCCGATGCGTTGGATAAGCTGTATGGTATGATCGTTGGGAGGGTGTGCCAGACAGTAGTATAAAACCTTGGAGAACAAGAGTTGGTTGACGATTAGTGCTTTTCCTCGTAAGCTCATCCGCTGGACGCCACCCCACCGCCCTGCCGTGAGGAGCACTCCTGCAAGTTTGCCCACGTGGTTGGTTTCGTCATATAAAAACGCACGATGTTCAG
Organism: Mesostigma viride; assembly: GCA_009746045.1. Classification (NCBI taxonomy): domain Eukaryota; kingdom Viridiplantae; phylum Streptophyta; class Mesostigmatophyceae; order Mesostigmatales; family Mesostigmataceae; genus Mesostigma; species Mesostigma viride. The sequence continues at coordinate 3,674,512 of RPFO01000667.1, read as the reverse complement.
CCAAACGTCCCTCTGGCGTGCAGCCAATGGGGCAATTGTGCAAAAGATGGTGTTCACCTGGTTTGACCCATGTCATGGCCAGGTGAGAGGGGTTTATCCGAGATGGGTTGGGTTTGCCGATGTGCAGTCCCGTGGACTTTTGCACATTACAACGTTGTTGTGAGGCCACAGAGTACGTGTTGATATTTTCCAAGACAGCATTCACTTCCTGTAGAGAGATGCAAACATTGGTGGTGTCATCCACATAGGCTATCTGTACAATACCTTTGGCACTGCCTGCAAGCGGGAAGCCCTGCAGACGAGGGTCGTGCTGGTGGAGCCAAAACAATCCTGCGTGTGCCAGTAGGAACAAGATGGGGGACATACAATCTCCTTGGGGGAGGGATCTTGAGCTGTGGCCAAGTGCAGATTTGTGACCGTTGATAAGGATGTACCAGGTTAGCGATTTGATCATTCCCATGATGACCGTTAGGATGCGTGGGCCAAACCCTAAGCCGATCAATATGTGTCGGAGGTATGCCCAGCACATGCGGTCAAACGCTTTTTCAAAGTCCCAGAAGAGGATAAAGCCGGCAATGTCGTCGCGCCATGCCTTCTCTACTATGTCCATTATGAGGGTGATGCTATCGTTGATATGGAGGTTAGCACGGAAGCCTACTTGCTCCGGGCCTATAAGGCAGTCGAGAACAGAGTAGAGCCTTTGCTGAATTATCTTGCTAATGATTTTGTACGCAACCGTAAGGAGCCGTATTGGCCGGTAATTTTTCCACTGTGTTTTGTCACCCTTTTTGAACAATAAAATGAGGGCTGTTTCGGCCCATTGACCCGTAATTTGTCCATGTTGCCAGATTTCTAGTATGCATTGATAGAAATCTACGTGTAAAAGGGACCAAAAAGTTTTCCAAAACTCGATGGGAAGCCCATCCACCCCTGGGGCACTACCGGTCCGGATGTTTTGCATGGCATTAGTAGCCTCCTCCATGGAGGGGGTTTGGTCTAGTTGGTGTTGTTGCGCAAGTGTGAGGCGGCGTGGGATAGCTTGTAAAATTTTTGCTATGGCCGCGTCGGCTTCGGGGTTGGGTTCATTTTGGAACAGCGAGGTGTAGAAACGATGTCCACTTTCTAGGATGGGGGTTGTGGCCGTGTGTGTGCCTTGTTCATCCTGGATTTCTGAAATGATTGAGTTGGATTTTAGTGGTGGAATAAGTGCGAAAAAATCTTTTGTCATGCGTTCGCCTACCTGATGCCACCACAGATTTTCAGAGTCTAAAGCTAGGGCGTGTCTTTCAAAACGGAGTTTGTCGAGTTCAGTTTGTGAACTTTGAAGTCGAGCTTGTTCGTAGTGGTTTAGGTGGGGTTTCAGCTGTAGCTTGTTGACTATGCGTTGGTGAATTCGGTATGCGCGTCCTTTCTCGCGACGTACGTTTAGGGAGTAGGTATGTGAATATTCTAGCATTTTGGCTAGGCCTTCCTGCATCCACGTGCAGCAGTCAGTGTAGCTATCCTTGTGAGTTCGCCAATTGCTCCAACGTTGCATGATCTCAAAATAAAACTGATCGTCTTGTAGAAGGATTTTATTGATGCGAGGGATGCCTGGGCCCCGTGGGGCCTGGGTGTGGTGGGCTAGCGTGACAATGCATGGGTAATGGTCTGAGAAGGCTGTGGAGCGTTCTACGCTGGCGTGGCAGACTAAATCGGCCCATTTGGGCGTGATATATATTTTATCCAAACGACGGGTTGTGCGAACGCCCAGACGAGTGGCCAGCCAAGTGTGCTCCTGATCCCGTGACCGAATGACATCCTGCAAATTCAGGTCTAGAATGTGTTGGTAAAAGGAGGCTGTACGGTGGGCAGGGTGTTCGTTTAGATCAATGTTAAAATCCCCCATAAGTACTATTTCTTGGCCGTTGGAGATGAGATCAGAAACCATTGCAAATATATGCTGGTAGAAAAGGTTTTGTTCAGCCGGCATATCTAGGGTCGGCGCATAGATGGTAATGAGGTAGCCCTGGCTTCCCGCCCATGTTATAGATTGTCGTGTCCATCTGCCCTGCCATCTAGCCGGGGCTGTGTCTGCTTGTAATGTCCATGGCAGGTATGTCATGGTTGGGTTAGGTGGTTTGCGGTATTGTATGAGTGCCGTTCCCCCTTGGGTACCCCGAGCCCATCCCCATTGGCATAGTGTTCTAGGTGCAAGTGCTCGGACCGCCCGGAGGGCGGTACGTTCTGCATCTATCTGAATTTTGTGTTCTTGCAGTCCAAGCCAAATCTCGTGAGAGGGACCAACATATTGATGTAGGAGGCTATCCAATTCTACTGTAAGTTCCCGGATGCGAGTCATGGTGCGGCCCTGTCCCACTGTGCGGACTCCGTATGTGTTAAGCCCCCTGACATTCCACGAGACTAGCGTTAGTTGGCTCATAGGATGATGTCGTGGGAAGGCAGAGGTCTTATCTGGTTTCAGGGGTCGCGGTCGCGGCGCTTGCCGGTAGCCGGTGTCGCCGACGCTTCCATGTCGGAGAGGCCCAGATCGGACGGGAGGTTGGGGTGCGGGGTGGTGACGGCCAGCGCATCGGAGTTGTCCTGTGTCGGTTCTGCGTCGGCCTCTGCCGGGGAGGCACCGGCGGCCGCTGGAGGAGGGGTGCGCCGGGGGACCTCGATGAATTTGCCTGGGTGGATGCCTGATACCTCAAAAGCTTGCTCCCTCGCCACCTTATTCCAACCATGGCTGGGCTCCATATGATTTTTCCGCTGACCTTGTCTGCTGTGGTAGCGGGTGTGTATGTAGCCATGGAGTTGTAGCACCGGCCCTGCGTTGGTGGTGAGGAGGGGACGGAAACAAGGAGAGAAAACGTGTTAGTAAGTCATCGCGGCTGGCTACCTTTGCATCTAGGGGGAGCTGAGATGTTAAAGCCACATTACATCCTTGTCCATGTAATGTCGGCTGGTGTTGTAAAAGGTGTCTGGGCGATTTCCAATCACCGTGTGTGGCACGGACTATTCCATAGTCCCAGCGCCTGTTAAAGGGTTTTCCTTTTTGTAGGAGACTAGGCCCCGGGGTAACTACTGGCCCATCCAAAGGGGCTGGCCCGTGCCAGCGCCACATTGCCAATGGGTGTTCGTATCCTGGCCTAGCCTCGCTATGAAACAGCCATGGGAGGGAGGCCGTCACTGAAAACAGTGTGGCTACAGGGCCGGGTTTGCACCTTGCAAGCCGGGCGCCTGTTGGCCGCACCGTTTCAGTGACGGCTTTGTTCCAGGCAAAAAAGAGTTCGTTAGACGCACCTTTTTGCGACGAATCAGCTGGTATCCTTCCGGTCGCCAATGGTCAACTCTGGCTCCTGCTAGCCCTCACGCCGCCATAGCTGCATTGCAAATAAACTAACACAGCGGTTGGTAGATCATGAATCATGACCTCATGGACACGAAAACTCCCCAAGTTCCAGCCTGGCACTAGGAGTACCGCACCACAACAGAACATGGTTGATTGGTTGTTGAGTTGAGTTGATCCCCGCGCAACAGAACATTGGCTAGGATATACATGTACTCTCTCTGACCTCTGTCGAGCTATGGCCTATGAGCCTATGACCGGCGGGTGATCCAACTGACTGAGACTGACAGAATCACAGAACCTGGGGCAAAGCTGGGGTAAAAAGATCTTTAATAATTAACTGCGCCGCAGCCCGAATCCGTAAACTATCCGTTAAATTTTATTACTGCGGTTTTAATGTCGATCACGTTCCCAGCCCGACATGGTTATAAAACGACGGCTCAGAAATGACGGCCAGCCGGGCCCGGTACTCGCGGGATACGACGGACGGTATCAGCTGATGGCCTGGTGCATAGTTAAACATAACTGAAGAGAATATACCCAGTTACTCAGAATATCCCCACTCACCCAGAAACATAACTGAAGTGAACACACTCTAGATTAGACTCCTCTAGATATGCATTCACATAGACAGATACTGATATTAACGACGGAGTTATGCATTCAGATACTGCTATTAATGAGGGAATCAGAAAATGAATCAGGAACAACAACAACAACATTTACTCAGGTACTGAGATACCAATGACTGGATCTCGGTGCAAGATGTCGCATCATGCGCCATGTGGTCATCGAATATTGCATCCCTGATATGGGTACTAGAATCTTCATGTTACAGCTGCCGAATCTCAGGAATGCCGACAGTAAATATCGTCCATGAGTTGTTTGTCCAATGGAGGCCTTCCGTCCACTAAGTCTTGCGAGTTTAACCTTGGGAAAACCCTTGTTTGTGCGACCTGGCGTTGACAGGGCGCTCCACGGGTTTACACGCGGGAGTTGAGTTGAGTTTCGTGGGAGTGGGCCGCGAGTTTGCTTCGCTTGTCGCTTGCAAATTATTACTGTACAGTAGAATTCCCGACTTTTCCATGCCGTGCCGTCAGGCGTCAAAGCGTCGCCAAATGCGGCACTACATTTATTTTAATAAATCTTGTCATTCAAATCAACTGCAGCAACGATTAATGTCGAGAGCTCAAGGTTTCAATTTGGACGTAAGCGAGATGAATGCTGGTAAGTTTGACAGCTGAAAGCGGCCAGGGGAGAGTATTTGCGGCGGCCGGCCGCGGCCAGCAGCTGCTAATTCACAATATTAACACGTTAGTGCATGCGCATGTATATAATATCGTGGTCTGCATGATCACGTCAACAACTAGTGATTATGCAATCTGCAGAACTTTCATGATCACACAATATGTATAATATGCAGCCAGTCGCTTCATCGATCATGTATGTATATGCTATGATCTTTCACCACAACGCAAGGCATTTTATTACGATCACTACTACTGTCTAGTATGTTAATTATATATTCTCGATCTTTAGGGTTCTTCTAGTTCTTTTCGGGTTTTTCCGTATGTACGTTGCATGCCCATCTCACCTCCGTCATTTATCATTCTCGATGAACATGATATGTATATATATAAAGCAGAACTATTCTTCGTTGAGTTCGATGTTCTGTTCCGCATTGTCAAGCCTGCATGAATATGGCTAATGAACGTGGTCTAGTGCAGTGTCCTCCAATTACCAAGGTTGGCCAATACGTCGGTACGTCAAATACGTCGGCCTCAAAATACGAGTATTATACGTGGAGCATGGCAGAATACGTCACCAGAATACGTGGCAGTGTGCAGCATGGTTATGAATGGGCCTTTAGGGTTTAGGCCTTAGGGGGCATAGTTATGCATGGAGATCAGTAAATTATGGTGGAAGGCATAATTTAATCTGCACCATTCCTTGCACTTATTCCCCACCTGAGCCTGCCATAAATTTTTAATGCAATATGTGCACATTCCTTGCACTTATTCCCTACCAACCTGCCACCATAATTTACCCATTACTGCATGTGCACATTCCTTGCAAGGATTCATTGTGCATGCCAAGTCCGGGAGCAGTGATCAGCCCTTTGTACTGACTAAGGCCGGCAATCATCGCCTTGAAAGAGCGGCTCTGAGCCGCGTGAAAGGAAATAGCATTCTCAACAAAGAAATTCACCACCAGGAGATGGCATTCCTCTTCGTTTATGGGGCTCACAAACCTCGTGATTGTCTGCTGCATGCATGGCGAGGATCTCCTGCACCTGCCGACCCCGGCCGAAGCAAGGCCGTGGCCGCTCTCCACCATTGTCCTGAAGCTAATGTGCTGCTGCTTCCTCGCCTTCAGCCCGGCCTTCTTGCTCAACAACTCCTGGAATTCTGACCTCCGTTTCTCCCCACTCTTTGCGTCAGGGCAAGCATCTATGCCCTGCCCTGCGATGCCCGCAAAATGTGCGTGCATCCGGGTCGCACTAATCTGCTTGCCATCGCCACTGGTAAAATTGTGGCCGCAAAATGAGCAGCTAAACTTCAGCTGCGAAACCGTTTCCCCCAGCGCATCCTTCACCAAGACAACTGGTTCTTTTCGTTACAAGATTATGCTCTGGCCCTTTTTCTGGCATGGCTGCAAAAACGCGATTGCCCTTGGCGACAAAATCCAATGGCACACCGCCATGCAATACAGGCTGATACAGGCTGTGTTACAAGTACCACGTTCCTAGCACAGCTGGCATTTTCATCGTGCTGGCACTCACTCCGTGTAATTTCAGGCTTCAGCTAGCTTGCCAACTGCCAAGTCATTACTGGACTTGCGAAAAGCTGCCTAGTTCGTAGTAGAAAATCTTGGTAAAGGTAGGCGCCGCGCCACGGTCCGGTTGGCCTGGCGCCAAGCGCTGCCCCAGCTCGAACCTCAAAAATTTCCAAGTCCAAATCACGTATTCCTGACAAAATACGCGTATAGTACGTCGGGGCCAAAAAAACGCGTATTGCCGTATTTATTTTGACAATACGCACGTATTTGCCAACCTGGCCAATTACTAGTAGCAGCTAGCTAGCTGCACGTTCGATTGCAGATCACTTGCATGGATAAGAGACTCTTCTACACTTGCAGTTCCATATATATATATTTATATTAGGCGCGCACGTGCTGCAGGCAGCTGGCGGCCGGGCGCCGCCGGTGGCTGCCCGCTTCGAGCGCTAGCTAGCTAGTGCTAGCGTCTAGCTAGCCGCACAATTACACGCGTATATCAATTTTCCTTTGATTACTTCATTCCGTACGTTAACGTATAGTATTTAGGCGCACTTCTAATGTTCACGTGTCTATGGCGCGGGAAAACTGGTCATGACATCTAGCACTAGCCGACGGTGGTGAATGATCAGCTGTACAATCATCAAAGTATTTAATATCAACACGTCGTTTGTAGCAACTCAGTCAGTCCTCTCCAGAGGACTCAGAGTGGACATACTTTGAGATCATGTAGCGGTAAGGGCACTAATAATGGTGGGGGGTGCTGTACGTTGTTAATGTGATGTACTAATGGAAGAGCCCATGCTCGGCTCGTGGACGTACCTGACGGGCGTGGCGCAGAGCGCGCTTACATTGAAGCTTCATCTTAAATTAATTACGCGCCTGTTACGTCGTCTATGTGCTGCCGCGTTCGAAAAAATATATATTAAAAATATAATTACTTACAGCAGAGTGAAATCACTCAAACCAAAGCAAACGCCCAGCTATAAACCTATATACAGAGCCATGTCAAAGCTCTATACTACGAAGTACGATAAGACCAATGGAAACGCCTAACGGGAGGAAAAAAAATATATATACTACTATATATAACTAGTGTACATCATGATTAATTCATAGTAGACCATTTGTTTATCGTATAAATGGACGAATGCATTAATAATGTCTTCTTCAAATTATTTTACCATCAATGCCAACGTACTTAACAATTTCCTACGTGTGTGGCGCTGCCAGGCCGTTTCCTCGATCGCAGGCACTGACATTTCACTAGGAGAGTGTCTCTGCATCATCAAGGCTCATCCGTTTCCGCGACAGCACTTCGGGTTAGGGCCAGCGCATCTCTGTGTACGTTGGAGCTGCGCCTTGAAGCCAAGATCGCAATGCTTGATGAGGGTTCGAGGCGCCTACATCTGTATATGCAGTATACCTTGTTGATCGGCGACGTCGCTGAGATCATCGACGATGGCTCGGTACGTCAAATCGATCACTCAGACATGCAGTACCTAGGCTCTGACACCATACATGGCGCGGCACAACTCTTAGTTTTTGTTGTGTTGTCGCAATGACTGCACTACTAGGATCATCATTCGAGCGGTTCAGGAGTGAAAGTAACCATTGTCTATCACGGTTAATTGCATGGGTATAGGCATGGCACGCCTTGGTTGCAGGGTTGCCATGGTAATATTGCTGATAATAGTACTAATACAATTGCTTTAATACCTGAAAGTAAGACCATGCATCTGACATTAGGACAATTAACAAGTAATTGACATTGCTGGCACAAGGTCATCATGGCAGCCTAGTACATTCGAAGTGACATTTAGATCTGATGGTTTTCATAATCTGTATCTATTTAAATCGTATATGTACTTGTATCACATCATTATGATTGGTTAGAATTTTATAGATGGATCTGAATTCAAATGATTATTTTTTGCAGTGATTTTCCATGTACTCCACTAGACCAATTATGGTACTGTCAGACTGTTATTTAAACTGGAAAGCTATCCCAAACGAGGTCACCCTCGCGAAGCGTTAATATTAATGTCCTGTTCTAATATGTGGCAGTGCTTGCAGCTAGTGCCCGAGTGCAGTCTACGTGAACCTATAGATATCTGTGTTGTGCATGATTCTGTACATATTGGTGGCTTTGTAAATTAAAACCATCATTGCAGCCCTGGGCGACTTGCTTGCAGCCTCAGTGTCCTGGTGAATTAATTTTGCTGATATTGACATTTGCCTGTAAATGGCATCCCTCCATCCTAATATATGCATATGCATCGCAACTCCCACATCAATTACACCCTCACGGTCACTGACCCTGACAGGTGCAGTGAGCACCTGAAGCCAATGGGGCATGTGAGCGCAGCATTTGCATCCAGCGACATCGAAGAGATGTTGGATTGGCAGCAAGTTCATTACCAAGCCAGTGCTACGGGCATGACCTTTACCCAGCAGCTGGGACGAAGAGTGGCCTACGCTGGGCCGGCCATCACTACAGGACACGTGGCACAAACTAACCATGTCAGCACAGCCATGTGTCATTTGTCAGGCGTGTTAGCGATGCAGCATGAACTCGCATCGTGCACGTCGGGCACGGGCACCCTGCAAACACCTTTTGGCGGGATCTTTGGCGCACCCATGCGCATGCCAGAATTTGAGCACTGGGCCCCGGTCCTAGGCTGCAAGCACCCGTGGAATACTATTTTAGCCAAGCCAGAAGGCAGAGAGCAGCAGAAGAGACTGCACTCAATACAGCCAGGACTGACAGCTGGGCATGAGAGCCACTGTCTTTGTGATAGAGTACTGGCTTCTATCATTCCCTTTTCCAGCGAGCAACCAGGACTACGGGCAGTGTCAAGTGTCGCTGAGTCCTCTGTGTCATTACGCCCCTTTATTCTTGGGGCTAGTGCAGTGGTGTGGTGTGACGCCACTACAGCTTTGAATGTGGAATTGGATGAGAAGGCTGGACCAATTCTGCCTGGGCTCTTTGGTAGCATCGCCGAGTCATTGACAAAGGGAGAGGCATGCCAAACGAGAGGCTCTATTAAGCCATCCAGACAACGGTGTGCGGGTAAGTGGCTAAAAAAAAGGTTGTGATTTATGGGCAGAACTATAGTGATGAGCCATGATGCGCCAGTTGTCAGCCACAGTCTGGGCAGTTTTTAGTTAATTGTATGGTCGAGGAGTTAAATAACAGCGGCCAGATTGTCTGTGCAACTGGTGGAACTCATTCTAGGTACGAGTCAGAGACGGTTGAGGGTACGTCAAGGCAATTTGTTTTCAGATCCTGGTTGGATGCCGTGTATTTTGCGCGCAGATTTGTTTCATTTGATGCATGATATAGGTTAATCTGTCAGTCAGAGCGCTTTTGTACAGCCAACTAAGGATGCAAGCAGTCTTTTCCATATCGACATTGATGCTCGGATTGCAGGCATGATGCTCAAGTGTTCAAATGTATGTTCAGATTGGAGCTCTAAGCTAGACATTTTGAATTTTAGAGTGGGGTTTCAGCAGTCTGAGCTTTCAGCTAGAATTCCATTCTATTGATGAACTGTACCAGCGACTAGCTTGCCTTGTCTGCCTTACTGGTAGCATATACGGCTGATGCGGCCTATAGTCAGTTCTGGCACAAACTGTGTTGCTCTAGATACATATGCACGCGTGCGCACATAGGCACGCATGTTGCAGTGCCAATGCGGCTGATATTGCGGGTTTCACCGGTCAGGCTTCGGCGAATCATGCATTCTTTGGAAGATATGTGCTCAGCCCCCTCCACCCTTGCCCTCGACCCCCATAGCCCCTGTGGTCCGATCTTCTGCTGATGACACACTCGATCTATGTGTGGCGCGAACTTTTACGGTCAACCCGATGCTCGGGCATGCATGACTGCATGGGGATGATTAATTGATGTTCACTCATGCCTCCCACCTCGCAGCCCCCGAGCGTTGCCACGTGTCGGGCTCCATCAGCAGCCGCCACCTGCCGCAAGCGCTGCTCGCCATTGCATGCAATGACCCCGTGGACGCGACCAGTGGCGTCAAATGCATCCCCAACGACCTCTGCCAGTCTACTGCCCGCCAGGCCGCCCAGGGACCCAGCCGGCCACAGGACGCGCCCCTGTCGGTGTGGCCATCACGGATGCATGACCATGGCAGGGGAGGGGCCACTGCATATGCAGAAGAGGGGGTCCCTCCTACCTTGAGCGTGGTTCCTGGTGTGGTCCCTGGCTGTTATTTCCCTGAGGCGAAGGTCCTGGGCCAGGGATGGCGAATGCCGGCACCACTGTGTATATACGCTTCTCTGGATCATGAAATGCCAACAGTTGAAGCGAATTTTTCCGCATTTGTCGGATCTGAGGATATGCAGGGAAGCCAGCTTCTTGCTTCTCAGCATTTGCGGGATGAGTTGGAAGGTGAGAGGTCTCGGCCTAGCTGTATGTCCCTTGAGGGTGTCATTCAATTGCAGCTCCAGCCAGGACAGTGCAACCCGATGCATGCCGCCGATGCGTGGGACTTGAGCACGGCAGGGGAGCTGATGGACATTCCCTGGCAGGGTGCCAGCATTTCGGACTGCTCCGGCCCCCTCATGGCCAAGGACAGTTTGGCATCAGCCTCAGCCTCATCGATGGCGACAACATCCAGCGTGGTCAATAAACCTGATGGGCTGCACCTCGAGGTGGGGGAGATCACCAGCGGGTCCAGCGGGGATGCACCCTTGTTCACCGACTGCCCGCCGCCCCAAGCCAAGCGCGACCAGACGTGGCGTGCCACGCGCGGGCAGCCCTGGTGCGGCCTCTGGAAGAAATGGCTGGGCAGACTCAGCCAGGGCGCCCCCAGGCGGTGGGCTAGGGTCGACCCGGTCGTGGCCGTGGTCCAGGAGAGGCCGGTGAGGACCCCTTCCTTGGTGCCTTGGGCGGGGCGAGTCTCTGCTGAGGTCGACCCGAACAAGATGGTGACTGGCAGGCTGTTGACAAATGGCATGTCCGCAGGGTCGAATTGCCACCTTCCGCGGAGCGGCATCCAGAACATACCCGCAAGAGGGGCGATCGGTCAAGTGGCACTGCTGCAGGCCGAGATCATGCACCCTGGCGGAGACCAGGGTGGTGATGAGACCAAGCGTTGCGAGGGCGACCTTTCTTTCAAAGGGGCCGGGTTGCCTGGAGCTAGGCTGGGCCGCGATAGGGTGATCGTGTCCCGAAGACACATGAGCCTGGACGAGCTGGAGGGGATCGTGAAAGCCGCCGCGGTGGCACTCATGGGCCACTCTCCCTTGGGGACGCCAGGTGCTCCATTCTTCTCCCCGACTGAGATTAGCAAGTCGCAAAGGGGGGTGATTTACATGGTGTCCCGGGAGGTCCCTGCCAGCCTGCCCGATGGCGCCCGCGTGATGGACTTCGTGACAGATGCCAGTGAGGCGAGCATGCAGGCGCTCCTGCAGTCGATATGCGACGCGATCAGGGTGCGGTGGGGGCCAGACGAGGTGCTTGGGATCACAATCATGGCCAGGATAGGCCGCGTGGCAGTCAGCGAGTGCTGCTTCTTCCTGGGCCTGCACATGCGGTCGCCCTCGGCGGCCTATGAGGCAGTTGAGGCGGCCAACCAGATGATGTTCGATGGTAGCGCGTCAAATATCAGAGTGGGGATCCAGAGGTGATTCGGTTTGCCCATGAGACCAATTGTGTGCTATGTCGAGGATGCTTTTGGCGCAGGGGAGCTGTGCAAAGGAAGACAGTGTTTCCTAATTTTGCGGGATTATTGCTCTCCCATTAGTTGCACTATGTATATAATATCCCTTGTTAGCGTTGGCTTTGTTTATTTTTACGCGGGTGCCGGCCTTTACTCTGATTTAAGTATGTATATAATAGCATTGCATGGTGATTTGGTACCGATAACACAGAAAACTGACATCTTCCTTCTAACTTGACTTGTTTTACTCCTACTTGCTCGAGCTTTTCAGTTGAACTTTTCATTTGTATATATAAAAAGTCTTTTTTAGTTACAAATATAATTACATAATGAAATATTGACATCATCTCATGGCACCTATTTCCAGTAGCTTTGGCTTTACTACAAGTGTTGTCGTTATATCAGAGTCCATTACTATAATTCAATTAAATCATAGCTCCGCGGGGAGCATATGTAACACATAGCCCTGAGAAAGGGGCATCTATGGGTTTGTAATACAATCAGGGCGACAACCTGCAGGTGTAGGATGTACAACTATCACCTGCTCTGGGTGCACAAGGTGCACCTGCACCGCCATGATGGTTCATGCCTCCTAAACAAGCACAAGCACACAAGGCGGCTTGAGGAGAGGGCCTAGAAGGCCTGCATGACATGGGGTGGAAGGTATGCGGCTAGGCTATAGCTGGTGTACACATGGCATCTCAGCAGAGAGTAGCTCCCTGCGTAGGCATAGCATGGCTAAATGCTGACTGCAACATCCATGGGAGGTCCCATTGTAGGCATGGCGTAGCTAAATACTGAAGGCATCATCCATGGGGGCCATTATGGGCGCACATGCGCGTGGGCCACATGCTAGGCTAAGCCTGACTAATCTACACTACTGGTATATGTTCCCTAGTCTGAGGTGGCAGGAGGGGCCTGCATGCCAGGGCTTGTGGTCAACGTGGATGACCGCCCCCCTCCAGTACACCGGCTTCCCCCCTGCGCGCTGCCGGAGCTGAAGGTCAGGTCGGCCATAGCTCGCGTCGCCGCTGTTGCTGGGCCAGGGTCAAGTCGTCGTCCAGCGTGAAGCGAGTCTCCGAGAGCTTCTTGCGGCATTTAAGGAACGCCAGCTTGTCCCCCATGTATGGGTTAAAGGTGAGAAGCACAGGTGCCGGGCCAGCCTTACCCCATGTAAGGAACGCCAGCTTGTCCCCCATGTATGGGTTAAAGGTGAGAAGCACAGGTGCCGGGCCAGCCTTACCCCGCGCGCGGGCCGGGGAGGCGGACAGCCGACATCTGCAGCTCACCAGTGAGTTGCATGGGGGCAAGAATGTCGTGCTTAAGTGCCGCGAGAAGGCTCGTCGGGGTCTCACCTGCCGGCTGGTCGAGGTGCTTGACGATGACATTGTGGCTGCGCTTGTCGAGCTCGGCCGCCTCGCGAAGGTCGAGGGCTTGTTGCTTGAGTTGTGCCGCGATGGTGGAGGTGGTGGAGGTGGTATGATGATGCTTAAGCAAGTCCGCCCAGGTGGAGGGAACATCACTGGCCGGGCCAGCAGGTGCCGGCTGGGCAGCGATGACAGTCCTTCACCGCCTGGGCGGTGAGGCCGGCGGTGTCATGCAAGCACTCAAGGGCGGTGGCGGTGGCTTGAAGGCGTTGGTCGAGGTCGAGGAGCTGGGCTTTGATGTCGGCAGTGGAGGCGGAAACGGCAGTGGAGGTGGAGGCGACGGTGGTGGAAAGGTGAGGAAGCTCAGCAGTTATCGTGCCGCCCAGTGCTGAGACGTCGGCAGCAAGGGGGGTCACGTGCTGCTGTAAGGCTTCCGTAAGGATGGAACGGAGTGTGGCGGGGGGCGGAGATGGATGGAGCCCAGATCTCGCCATCGGAGCGCATGAGAAGGGAGTTGAGGATGGTATGCTGGAGTTCGGGGCGGGTGCACCCGAAAAGCAGGTGGATGTTGACCCAGCAGCAGCCGTTCGGGGTGAGGAGGCGATTGTTGTCGTGGAGATGGAGGCACAGGTCGTAAAGCGAAGCGTAGTCCCCGAAGAAGATGCATGTCATAGCATCGGTCGGAGACATGTTGGTCCAGTCGTAATCATCGACGTACCTGGAAAGGCCGGGGCCGAAAGCGCGGTTCTGAGGGGCGTGAAGACCCTCCTGTTTTGGCGGCTGAGCGGGCGCGTTTAGGGTCAGGCGATGCCGATGGCGAGGCATTGAGCCCGGGAGGTTGCTGGGCGACCACCAGTGCACGACTAGTGTCACCGCTGCCTGCCGGACCTGAGGGCGAAGCTGCAGCCTGGGCTGCAGACGGATTTTCATGGCCGAGCGCATCCGCCAAACTGCGTTGCGTCGAGGGGCGTTTGCTCGTCATATATTGCGTAATAGATTCGGAAAATTATATCAGCATGTGCGCCTTCGAAAGACGAAGCGATAGTGATGTTCTCGGCTGAATTCGGTGCTCAAACGTGAAAGTTATGAGCTCCGCCGTCAGCCATGGCTACCTCGTGGCTCGTGGCTCAGTATTATATGTTTCATATATAATTCGAAGCTTCAGCTTTTTACTATAATGCAGACTCATTGAGTCAGTATCACTATCATAGTGATACGCCGGGGTTCTCCTGTCTCGCCTCGACCTCTACCTAACCACTGGGCTCCACGTACCTGAACCTAAAACTAGTCAATTACGTAACTGCGTCACTGGTAAGGATTAATTAAGGAAATTAATTAATTAATGCAGCCATTATTCGGAAGAATGAGATGAGAGATACGAAAATGGCTGACGGCGGTATGGCTGACGGCGGAGTTCAGATCTTTGGCGTCTGAGCCCCAAATTCGGTCAGACCACTTGCATTCGATGCGCTTTTTTGAGGCGCACACGCCAGTATAATCGGTTACGGCTGCAACGCAGAATTGCCAAAGTTACGCATGTGACCAGCAATTAATTAAGTAATTAATAGACACGCGACTGCGTCACGTGAGCATAAGTCCTCAGTGGGAGGGGAACATGAGATGGAATGGATGGTATAAGCTATCTAGGTCCTAGTTACAGGGGTGTGGGCACCGCGGCCCGAATCGCTATGAATGCCATACGCGGTCACACGCGGAGCCCCCACAGGCTTGGGGGTGGTCTCCTTCATCACTACTTGCCATCTATCCTTGCGCACCATCTGCCTCCATATTACAGACAAACCAGGAGGCTGCCCGGGGGTGAGCCCGTCACGTCTAGTGTAGCACATGTCCATGCCGAGTCTATCACGAAAAGTCCACGGGTGGCGGCCCTGCCGCGCGCGGCCGGGGGCACGCCAGGTCAGTAGGACATATCGCCCAGGCTGGGCGGGCTTGGTGCCAGCTAGTCTATCTGATGTATCTACCTGATCTGTGCGGGCCAGGTGCCCGGCTAGGCCCAGGCACCTGTGCCTAAGAAGGTGGGAAACATAGGGCAAATCAGCGTACAAATCCTCATTACTAATGTGCAAACCAAAGGGGATGTTAAGGGCCTTGCGCAGCATCTTGGTGACGGCGCCGTCGAGTCGTTGCTCCAGCTCCTGCGTCAGTGTCCACGTCTCGGCGCCGTAGGTCAGGATCGTCAGAATGACGACCTTAAAGAGGTCACGCTTGACGATCCGGGGTAGGGCGGGGTTGCTCCACCAGCGGCGGTGGTCATGGAGGTGCGCCCACGCCATGCCGATCCGTGTCGTCAGGTCGTCCTCGCAGTCGGGAAGCCAACTGCCGAGCAGCTTGAAGCGGCCTGAAGTAGGGTAGTTGACCTCGGCATCGTCTAAGAGGCGGAGTGTGGGTGGGGGCCCTGCCATGCCGAGGGCCAGGGCCTCCGTTTTGGGGCTGATTTCTAGACCAAGGTTCCGCCCGAGCCTCGAGCGCCAGGCAGTCCAGCCAAAGTTGGGCAGACTCTGGCTTCTCGATAAGCGTGATGTCGTCGGCATAAATGAGGTCAGCTAGTAAATTCTGCTTGTTAGTCGGCCCCCCTTCTCCAAGCTCGTTCGCGATCGCTAGGCCAGGGGCACGGCCTGCAATGCTAGCAAAGCGAGCACGTGCCTGGTGCATAACATAATCCACTACAATAATCAACAGGTACGGCGACAGGACGCAACCCTGCTGAGACGCCGGTCTGCAGTGGGCATGGCGGGGTAATGCCGTGTTGAGTGCGCACCGAAGTGGTCGACCCCTCATACAGCGTGCGGATGACGGTAATCAGGGGAGTGGGGCCCGAGCGCGAGCAAGTACAGCCCGGCCATAGAGCGTCCCAGAGGACACTAATCAAAAGCCTTGAGTGAAGTCGACGAAGATCAGGATGGCGGGAAACTCACCAGCTATGACGACTCCCAAAGCAAAAAGAGGGCTGGAAAAGGAGCTGGCACAGCTTCCCAGCGCCCCGCCCAACCCTCTCGCCCTCGCCACTGTTCAGCCGCCAGGCTTACCCGCCAAACCCTCGCCAAGCGCTTCGCCTGAACCCAAGAAACCATGCCACGAACACAAATGGCGCAAGTACCTACCAGATTATGACAGCTTTTCTTTCAGCGACTGGCTGCAATTGACCAACGACGAATGCGTCGAAATAGTGCGTTTCTTAGCACAGGAACGCAAGCTCCATGGGGCCACAGCGCCCATCCGCGACAAGAACCTGGAGAGGTTCTTTGCCAGGGGAGACCACCGCCTCGCTATCATTATGCAGCTTCTTCCAGCTACCTAGCTATGGACACAATCGACTCCAAGATCCGCGCCCCAGCCCAGCCTGCGCGGCCGACAGACACATCGGCTTCCTCCCTCTGCAAGGATGACATCCGAGCAGTGCTGGAGGAGCACGTGACCTGGCCGTTGGCCGAGAAGCTGACCTCGCTGAACACGACGCTTGAAACACGGTGGAGGCTCGGGTCTCCAATGTGGAAACCAAGGTCGTCCGCAAGCTCCAACCCCAGTTCACGGCGCTGCACACCGCGGCGCAGGCATCTGAGACGCACGCTGCACTTGTCTCTCGCCTCAACCAGGTGGAGGGCAAGTGCGGCGTGCTCATGAAGAAGCTTGAAGCCATCACCGCTCACACCGAGGCACTGGCCTCACAGGTCCTAAAGATAGCGGAGCAGACGGCCACCATCGCATCCCAGCCACCCCGCCGGCTGGATGCGGGTGAACTCCCGCCCCTCTCTTATGCGGACCTGCTGCGGACAGCGACCGCCTCCACCACCGACGCCATCGCTACGAAACTCCAGGAGCTTGAAGACCTCTGCCAGGCCCAGCAACGGGAGGCCACCGACCGCGCCCGCCGCGACTGCCGGGTGGTGCTGCGTCGTTTCCCCCAGAAGCCAGGTGAGACGTTAACCCGTGTTTTTTTACAACGCGATACATCGCGTTGTAGGGTTAGAACGCGATGTATCGCGTTGTAATCTGACACGTGGCAAACCTATTAAACATGCGATTTTTGGTCTGAAACTTTCAAGATAGGTCAGAAACATCTCATACAATTCAAGAAAAAATCCTGGTATTTTTGGTATTTTTTTTGTGACAGCTGCAAACAAATATGTACCACTGAAATCAGGCATTTTCGCGGGACGAAGGTGAAGACGACGGCGATGGCGGCAGGTAGATCTCGCCAGTTTTCGCGCGAATTTCAGTGGCTGTTGGGTAGCACGACCATGATGATGCGTTCAAAGGTTGATAATTAGGTTTCTACGAGTTTGTTGAGGTACTGGGGCAAAGGAAACGTAGTTTTTTCCAGTTTCTCACCCAACTTTCATGCGGAAACCCTGGAAACCGGCATACATATTATTACGTCAAGACTCGGGTCTGCTGCGGCACCATGCTTGGTATTTCCATGGTGTTTCGACTTCTTAACACATGTTTATTCATTCCGAACGCCCGGACTCTCGGCTAAACCGAGATTTGTGCAGACTTTTATTGGGTAGCTCCGGGCATGATGGTGCCTGCAAATAGCGTAAGGCGTGACCGTGGCTATTGCTACGGTATGCTGTATTTTCCTGGAAATGGCCTCTGCCACCGGCTCAATAGTGCTTGCAGGCGTAAGTATATCGTGTTTCTACCTAGTTTCTGCCAGTTTTCCACGTATTTCTACCGACCTCTGCCCAGCCTCTCTAAGACCGCCATCCTACTCGACGTTGCTTGCATGTCAGCAATAGCAGGTTGCAGTTGTGCAGTATTTAGGTGCTGTATACGTCGTCAAGCCGTGCATATATCGTGAGGATTGGATGTTGATGGTTTATACTGCGTTGATTGTGCAAGAAGATCAGCTGGGTGCCCATAATCATGGTGTATAATCATGTGTTGTTAGCATCTTGCCACCATTTGCTAGCATGCATTCCAGCGTCATCTTTGCCTGCATGTAAGCTCATGCCGGATCACTCAACCTATCCAAGCCTTGCATTAAACGTGCCTCTTTCTTTCAGTATTGCACGCGTTATGGAATGAAAACCCAGCACCTCCATTCCCACGAGGCATGTGCTCAACACGTTGTGAGAGTGGATGATGCTTTGGCTATGGCTGCCTGATTCAGTCATATTAGGTCATCCAGTCATGATGTTTGATGCATGTTTGATGCTGTATAACTTATACAACACCTATTTTCAACGTTTTGACCCTCCAAGCTCACTATGGCCCCGTTTATGGGGCTCGGGTCGTTGCGTAATGTTGTCAAGGGCTCTCATGTTTCCCACTGCGTTGTACTGCGTTGTAATTGTGATGCTAATGAAAAATAGCTCCCGCCAGTGGCCCAATGGGCCTGAGTTTTGTTTCACAGAGCCTGCATATGTTGCCCATAGCTCGTGCAAGAAGCCAGATTTTTTTCATGAACCATTTGTGAATAAGCACATGACTTGTGACCTAGGGTCAAGAAATCGCGGTCATGGTCAGACCCCCCTGTATTCAAACCAGTGTATCTCTCTAATGAATAAGCATTTTGTAGGTCTGAGTAGCTCAAAAAATCCTTTGATTTATGGGCTTTCAGGAAAGTATATACATGACCATGAAAAAAAAATTTCCTTAGGTGCTATACGCGTTCTAAAAAAAGCTTACAACGCGATATATCGCGTTCTAATTAAAAAAACACGGGTTAACCTCCCTTGCCGACGAGCTCCTTACCCTCATGGGCCTGGTAGGTGAGGTAGAACTGCGAGGGTGCCACCGCCTTCCCCACTCACGGGATAAGGCGGCTCCCCCACCAGTCCTGCTCACCTTCCCCTCCCGTGAGGACAAGCAGCAGTTCCTCTCTCGTCGCAAGCGGTTGCACGACCTCACCTGGACGCTGGACGACGACCTGACCCCCGCTCAGCAGCAGCAGCGACGCGACCTGTGGCTGGAATACCTCCGCCACAAGCAGGACCCCCAGAAGCCCAAGGTGTACTGGAGGGGCGGGGACCTGATGATCAATCACAAGATGTGGACGCCCCCAGCGGGCTAGAATAGCTTGCTCAGTAATAGCCCTAGCTTGTATCCACTGGTAGTCACTGCCGCTATGGCAGCCATGCTTAGAATGTTTGCCTAGCTGTGCCAACTTACCTAGCCACGTGCACCGCTCACGCACGGTACACAACCAGCCATAGCCTTAGCTTAGTCCTTGTACAGCCATGCTACGTCCTGGCTATGATCAGATTACTTGCCCACGCTCCTCGCTATGCCATGCTCACATGGGTCTTATTGCACCCACAGATTGCCGGATCGTTAGCGTGTCCGTTTCGCTAGCGTGCCCGAATGCAGCTGTGGCATGCCTTAGGCATGAAGGAGACTGGGGGTCTCTACCCTTTCTCCTGTTGTGCACACACAGGGATTAAAAGCACTTCGGTGCTCCGTGACTCCCCAACGGGAGCACGTGTTTTAATTAATTAATTAATTATTCGGATTTGGAGAGGCCAAAACACCAGAACTAATAGGATAATAGTGGCAGTCGACTTTTTACACTGGTAAGGAGTGTCTGGCCATGCACATGACCAGATTTCATAATATCTGCGCACTAACACACTAACCATCTGTCCTGTACAAAAACACCACAATAGTCATGATTCCAAAGCAGCCCCCAGGATTCATATCAGAAGCAGGTGCACACAAAGTTAACTAACTTACGTCAAACCATGCCACATGCGGGCAAGAGGAGGTGCAGCACGTTGGCTCCCTCAAAGCTTCGTGTGCCGCGATGATGAACGTGCTACACATCCTGTGTTAGAATCCAGTATCGTACCAAATCTTTCACATATCTGCTGCAGTAACCCCAGATTGAGGGAGCAGCTGGGACAGGACATTCGCATCAGCCACGACCACGGGGGGTGTTCGTGACGCAACAAACAACAACGTTTCCACTTGCTTCACTGGCTCAGTCCTGCATAAAATCATTTGCAAGGTTGCCTTTTTTTTTCACTTGCAGTCCACGCTGGCAGTCTCTCTGCATGCTCCGTGACTGACTAGCTCACTTACCACCTCCTGGTGGGAAGTACGTCATCAAGGGCGCAAGCGTGTGGACAAAACTTCGCTAAGGCAATGCTTAGATCGCCCACTTGCAAGGGGCCGCACATCCCTACCAAGCATAAATATAACCGGCCATAAACGGTAGCTGAGGAAATCTTATAAAAAAGTGGAGTTTTCTCTCCCGCACCATGGCCTTGTAAGGCAAGCACCCGGTGTCGCTCACGGTCAAGCCACATGCTCCTCCGTGCGTAGCTTTTTCTGCTCATTTTTCCAGAATTCAGAATTTGACATCAGGTTTGCCAGCAGCGGCGCCGACTTGGGGAATGCCTGGAGGGTTAGTGGGAACATGCCACGGAGTAACAAGCTTGTCAGGAATTGTGAATGGTTTGCACAGCAGCCACCTTTGGGTTCCAGACCTATTAGAGTGGCCGGCATGCATATCTCGACTCTCGTAATAACATGGTCACGTCTTCACGTGCCACGCCATAAGTCTCTGGCAGTTGTTGCAAACGGCTGCATACAACTATAATTAGCTGCGAACGTGCATGCGTTATTGTTGTATTTATTCAACTAGCATCGAGATCGCAATCGTGCTCTTCCACTTAGGTACCTATCCGTACGGAGGACCAAACATTCGCCTATATAATCTTGTATAGGATAGCCGACAGGCATTAGGGGGTCCATCCCATGAGACGAACTATCAGGGGAACTAGCCAAAAGAAAGCCAAACACGGCAGGGGAGCCTGCGCCGACCTCAAACGCATGTACCTTCACCCAGGCCTCCACGAGTGGCAAGACGACGAAGTGGAAGAAGCCGTGCTGCAGCCATGACACAAAAGGCAGCACACGCACAATGAGCAGGCATGGTGACACATAAACAGACAACAGAGGTTTTGTGAAGATGATGAATAGAAGGGCAGCAAACCAAATGGTGGAGTTCACTGAGAGAAAAGCAGCGGCATGTTGAGGGCTTGCGTGCCATGCTTTGAGAGCGCACATAAAGCACTAGAATGAGTGCGTGATAAGATGCACATTTCAAGATGCGTTCGAAAAAATGCCATCGCTGCGCACCAAATGTCACCTTGAGGGGCACCCTTAGGGCCACTGACTCCCTAACAAATTGCTACTTCTGCAACATAATCCTGCTCTTTTTCTTTCGTTAACTCGATGTAAGCTTACCTATTTATGTTCGCTACAGACGGCTGACATTGCCTGGGCACTTACGCATTTGGTCGCCACTGCAACAAGCTTGATTGGGGTCCCAACGATCCCACCCTTCTAGGTTGGCCGATTGCCCCCCTCAACCTTCCCCCCCCCCCCCCGACCACCAGCATTTGTCCAGCCCGTTCCAAAGGGCATAGACCCTGCCGGCACGTGGCCCCGCTCACGCTAGCCGCAGCATTCAAGTTAAGCTAGGAGACAGGGAAAAGGGGGGATAGAGGCCAAAAATATGCCAAGGCAGTAGCTCAGAAAGGCACAGGGCAGCAAAAAAACAGGTTTCTTAAACAGCTGATAGTGATCAGACAACAGCATATGCTGCGTCAAGTGGCCTATGAGTGTCAGATAAACGCAGCCCACCTGCTCTTTGGGCACAGATGCCTTCCATCTTAAGCTTGACAAAGACAACTCCAAACAAGCCGCAACCCTTACAGTGACCTTGGACTCTCTCACTTCTAGAGTATAGAGGCATCCACCTGCGCGTTGGGCACGCAGATGACCTGGATGGTGGTCCACAAAGACACCAATATACGGCCATCAAGCCACAGGATGTCCAAGCCATGCCACGTAAAGGAAGCCTACCTGCGCCTTGGGCACGCAGTTGGCCTTGCGGTCCATGAACGGAGACACATCGAGGTGCTGTGCCCTCTCGGCATCACCCTGCAGGTAGAACTCCTCGACAATGAGCGCTGTCCATTGCTGGTGGAGGGGCAGCGGCTTGCAGGTGTGCCTGTGCAGGCATGGGGGGTAGGGTGCCAAGGGGCGGATGAGAGGGAGTCAGGGTGGGAGAGGGGGGGGAGAGGGAGAGGAAGTGGGATGGGAGAGGGGATGGGAGAGGGGATGGGAGAGGGAGAGGGAGAGGGAGAGGGAATGGGAGAGGGAGAGGGAGAGGGAGAGGGAGAGGGAGAGGGAGAGGGAGAGGGAGGGGGAGGGGGAGGGGAGGGGAGGGGAGGGGGAGGGGGAGGGGAGGGGAGGGGGAGGGGGGGGGAGGGGGAGGGGAGGGGGAGGGGGAGGGGAGGGGGAGGGGGAGGGGAGGGGGAGGGGAGGGAGGGGGAGGGGGAGGGGGAGGGGAGGGGGAGGGGGAGGGGAGGGGGAGGGGAGGGGGAGGGGGAGGGGAGGGGGGAGGGGAGGGGGAGGGGGAGGGGAGGGGGGGGGAGGGGAGGGAGGGGGAGGGGAGGGGGAGGGGGAGGGGAGGGAGGGGAGGGGGAGGGGGAGGGAGGAGGGGGAGAGGGAGAGGGAGAGGGAGAGGGAGAGGGAGAGGGAGAGGGAGAGGGAGAGGGAGAGGGAGAGGGAGAGGAGAGGGAGAGGGAGAGGGAGAGGGAGAGGGAGAGGGAGAGGGAGAGGGAGAGGGAGAGGGAGAGGGAGAGGGAGAGGGAGAGGGAGAGGGAGAGGGAGAGGGAGAGGGAGAGGGAGAGGGAGAGGGAGAGGGAGAGGGAGAGGGAGAGGGAGAGGGAGAGGGAGAGGGAGAGGGAGAGGGAGAGGAGAGGGAGAGGGAGAGGGAGAGGGAGAGGGAGAGGGAGAGGGAGAGGGAGAGGGAGAGGGAGAGGGAGAGGGAGAGGGAGAGGGAGAGGGAGAGGGAGGGGGAGAGGGAGAGGGAGAGGGAGAGGGAGAGGGAGAGGGAGAGGGAGAGGGAGAGGGAGAGGGAGAGGGAGAGGGAGAGGGAGAGGAAGGGATTGAGTGAGTGAGAGAGGCAGGAAGGAAGGGGGGAAGGGGGGTTGAGAGAGAGAAAGAGAGAGGGAGGGAGAGGGAAGAGGGGGAGAGACAGGAGGGGGGGGGGGGGGAGAGAGAGAGACGCACGTGTGTATAGAGAGAGAGGGAGAGGGAAGAGGGAGAGAGAGATATGCACACGTGTGCTGCTCATTAGGGTTGGGTCGGTTACCGGCCCATCGGTACCGGAACCGGTACTTGCCCTCGGCTACCGGTACCGGTATCGGTTACCGGGAGAGGCAATCGGTACCGGTACCGGTTACCGCCGGTTACCGGTACCGGTACCCAAAGCCATGCCGAACCAGTGAAGGCCGGCTAAAAGTCCAGTGCTAGTGTGCTAGTAGAGGCTAGTAGTACTCGTTACCATCGGTTACCGGTACTGATTACCATCGGTTACCAGTTACCATTACCGTGTTGCTGTCTGAAATTCTGACGAAATCCTTGCCGGGCTGGCTGTTGGCACTTGGCGCAGCGCCGAAGTAACGGTAACCGAGCGGTAACCGAGTACCTCGGTTACCGAGGATGGCCTTCGGTACCGGTACTGGTTACCGGGGAGGCCGTCCGTTACCGGTAACTGGTTCCGGTAACCGACCCCTCGGTTGCTCCCTGGTAACCGACCCAACCCTACTGCTCATCTAAGTGTGTGGAGAGAGAGAGGGAGAGGGAAGAGGGAGAGAGAGAGAGGAGCACATGTGTGCTGCTCATCTAAGAGGCTGGCACTTTCCTGAGGCTGTTACGTTGCATATTGGGAACTTATTAGCATGTTAGGAACAACTACACTAGCTGTGTTGGGGACATGCTAGTTATCTGAATAACAAACCTGTACTGGGTAGGTTTGTTGGGGGCATACTAGCTGCATCAGCAAACGCGCAGGTAGACCTGCTTCGCAAGGCAGAACGGTGAGAGTTTACTTACATGTTTTTCAACGAGCACCAGCGTCTCTCTTTCTCATGAGGCCGCTTATCTATTGTGCCGGCAATCGGCCTTACAACTGGGCACAATCATTCCCAACCACTCCCTACAAGAATACACCTGCATAAACCATCTCCATTGATGAGCCTGCTATGAAACAGTATGCGGCTGATCGGTTGAACCATGCATGACATCCAGCATGTTTCTGTCTGCTCGCTGCCACACGTACCCCAGGTCGGCCACCTTGATGGCCATGCGCAGCAGTAGCAGCCGGTCACTCTCGTTGTCGCGGTCCCACGGTTTGTCTTGCAGGGACATCAGGCGCGTCCGGAATGTGTCCAGCAGCATGAAGTGGCGCTTGAGGTCCGTGGCAAGCACCATCTGCACAAAAACGATTACAATAAAAGACAATCGGTTTTCTCTGAATATAGTTTAATTAACGCATGCGGGAAAGATAGGGCCGCTATGCCTTGGCCTGCATGCGGAAGGCTGTCTGCGACATGGGCTGACTAATGCGATATGTACGAAGGGTTTCATGCTCGCCTGAATTCTCCTTGTATGACCTGGTTGTTTATAAGGGTCGGTGGCTATTAGTTAGTGGTCCGAAAAAAATTAATTGTAGGTTTTATACGACTTGCTTGCAAAGATTCGTATTTGGTTGCACCGGCTGAGATTAGCTAGGGACCTGTAGGGTCGGCTGGTTGCTTAACGAATCTTTAACTGATTTTTTTTTTGTGTGTGAGTCCTTATAAATTATTGTTTAGTGGACTCGGACCGGCACAAGGGGCCGATGGGCGAGTTTTATGTTTCATCATGATTGTATTCATGATAAGATGCAGGGAGCAATGGGGGGCGGGCCAAAGGGGGGGAGGGATGGGGTGCTTAAGGAAGCAGGATACGGGATCACAAGGCCAAAAGGCCAAAGGGAAAGAGAAGGGGGAGTGCCAGAGCCGAAAGAGAAGGGGCTGGTGCCAGAGCCGAAAGAGAAGGGGGAGTGCCAGAGCCGAAAGAGAAGGGGGAGTGCCAGAGCCGAAAGAGAAGGGGCTGGTGCCAGAGCCGAAAGAGAAGGGGCGGTGCCAGAGCCGAAAGAGAAGGGGCTGGTGCCAGAGCCGAAAGAGAAGGGGCTGGTGCCAGAGCCGTTAGAGAAGGGGCGGTGCCAGAGCCGAAAGAGAAGGGGCTGGTGCCAGAGCCGAAAGACAAGGGGCGGTGCCAGAGCCGAAAGACAAGGGGCGGTGCCAGGGCCGAAAGAGAAGGGGCGGTGCCAGAGTTGAGCGATCCAACCTCCAAGATGGGTTGGCGCCTGTGTCAGCCTCGTTTGAGTTCTACTGTCTGATAGTGTGCTCTCTCTTGTATTCTCCTATGTCGTCTCCTGTGCTCATGCAACCTGCTCTCTGTACACTGCTCTTTGTTACCGGCCTCGCGCATTCTACACACCCGTATCTTTGCTGCTGCCTCTCACTTCCCGCCTGATGCGTACCGTCATGACTCTCCTTCCCTCTTGTCTTCTCCCTTGTATCCTAATCCAACTGGCTCGTCTTCTACTCAACCCATGGTCCCGCCACCCGCAACGTTCACCTCGATGATGATGCGGCGTATGTCAGCATACACAGAGCTACCAAGGTGCTTGAGGAAGTTGCAGCCCGGGTCCTGCAGTGCCCGGAACGCCTCGGCCAGGTGGTAATTCTGGAAACCGCAACGGTCGCACAGGCAAGCAAAGAGCACAACCGCCGTCCGTTCCAGCACCAAGGGGCGACATAGTGCGGATGGTGTGGATGGTGTGTGTGTGTGTGTGTGTGTGTGTGTGTGTGTGTGTGAAGACGAGTTAAGGCGCATACAGAGACAGACAGACAGGGGGATATACGCCTGGTAAGATGTACGTTTTAAGCTCTTCACCAGATATGAGCCAGCAAGTCGTTAAAAATTAAGCATACACATGCATACATAGCTAAACAGGTAGGTAGGTACGTAGGCAGGCAGGCAGGCAGGCAGGCAGGCAGGCAGGCAGGCAGGCAGGCAGGCAGGCAGGCAGGCAGGCAGGCAGGCGGGCGGGCGGGCGGGCGGGCGGGCGGGCGGGCGGCGCGGCGGGCGCGGGCGGCGGCGGGCGGGCGGGCGGGCGGGCGGGCGGGCGGGCGGGGGGCGGGCGGGCGGGCGGGCGGGCGGGCGGGCGGGCGGGCGGGCGGGCGGGCGGGCGGGCGGGCGGGCGGGCGGGCGGGCAGGCAGGCAGGCAGGCAGGCAGGCAGGCAGGCAGGCAGGCAGAGCTGAGGGCAGGCAGGCGGCAGCTTGGTAGGTTTATGATGTGTTCCCAACATGTATTGATCACACAAGTGTGCAGATAAAGTTGAGAGGTGGCATGAATGGCAAGTGGCGTATTGACAAAACCAGTCGTAAGCAGTCATGGATGAGATAGAGAGACAGAGGGAGAGACAGACAGAGAGAGATAGTGAGTGAGAGAGAGACATAGACATAGACATAGAGAGAGTGAGAGAGAGTGAGTGAGAGAAAGAGACAGACAGAGAGAGATGTCTTACCTTTATGCATTTGCGCCCTTTGCCTACATGCGCCCTCAACCACGCACCTGCGACACCCAGGCCTTCCATCTATGACCGCGCCCTGTCAGTGACACAGTCTGAAATAAGTGGGCCAAAAACAGCCATGGGAGCTGCCCAAGCGAAACCATGCACACTTTGCATCAAGTGACGCAGCTGGCCAAGCTACCTGGGGAAGCACACAAGGTGAACTAGAGGTTCACAGTGCACTAGGTGAATTATGCACGAGGTGCCCAACATGAGGCATGCAAGGGCATGCTTGCGTGGGCGCCAAGCCAAGCTAGTGGCAAGGAGCCACCTAGTCACCCTGCAATTAATGTTGTTCTATAAAATAAAGAATTCTCCCCCCAGTCCAACCCTACCACTCCCACAAATCAACCCAAGAGAAGCCTCTTGCTGGGCTAGTGCCAGCAGGCTCAGCCATCAGGGCGTGTATTCCAGGTGGAATATATCCGCAGGCACATCCCCAGGTCCAAAACAGACAGTCGCATTGCCTTCAGGATGGCGTAAGGAAAATAGTAGCAACACAGTCGTAGGATCCAAAATTTAAGCCACATATAGGAAAATAGAACAGCTCACCTTTAGGATGCCATTGCCAGCTGGAATAGGCTGCTTTCACGGCGCAAACGGTCAACCTAACTCCCATTGTGAAAAAAAATCCCAGCGCCAATGTAAGAATTACTTAACCCACCTCCAGGATGGAGTAGTCATTGTAGCATATCGCCAGCTCGCCGCCCGTGCGCTGGACGAAGTCGTTGTTCACCCCCGGGTGCTTGTAGTCATGCACTAGCCCCGCGCAGATGGCCGCCAGCACATCCACGTGGCGCAGGTACTCGCCCATGCCGCTCTCGGTCAGCAGGTGGAAGAGGCAGCCGGTGACGTCGGCAATATGCGCCGCCGAGTGGTAGAGTGCATCAGGCCTCATGCCGCTGCCAGGGACGACGGGAGGGAGGGGAGGGAACGGGGTAGAAGGTAGAGGGGCCCCGTGTGTTGACAGGGAAGACAGCAGCAACGTCAGGAGACGTTCAAATTTCTTGTTGTAGATTAGGCAAATATCATCATTTCCAGTACAAGCAAATCTGAACCATTCAAGTGCAAATAAATATGAACAATTCTAGTGCGAGCAAATTCGAATAGTTAGATAAAACTTCAGAATAGGCTAATAACGTATCCGCCCGCACCTTGACCCGAGTACTACAGTACTCGGTACTGTAAACTAACGATACAATGCCCCTGTATCATCCTGAGATGTACGCGGGATCAATGATCGTCGATGTTGGCTAAAGATAGCGTGTCCAGACTGCTTCATCTCTACCTGACAACAAACCCAGCAGCAGCATTTGCACATAAGGTTTAGAAGCCCTGACGCGGCTTCCAGTGCTCCCCCTCGCGCTTACTGCTCGAGCGTGGTCCGGTAGTGCACTTATGAGGCAACAAAACCAGCCGTAGCACATAGCTAAGCATGAGTACTTGCACACACCTTTCCAGAGTGGTCAGGTACTTCACGAGCTTGTTGCAGGGGATGCTGAACTCGTTCAGCAGGCCCGCGCAGTCCAGCGCCACGTAGCCCACAAAAAGGATTGGACGGCCGTCGGTGACGCGCGCCAGCGTGAGCGTGTCCAGCTCCAGAGACCCCAACTTGCTCAGCGACTCGATGACCTCATCATGGGCTGCCACCCTGCACCCCAGCGTCCGCAGGTGTCCATCCTCCACCTCCCCTTCGTCGTCTACGTCACAAATCTCGTGTGCTATAATCCCCGCCGACATCCTGCTCCTGCACGCACTCACGCGCGCTGCAGTGGCCCGTAGGAGACCCAGCTGGCACATCACAGCCTTGTCACACGGGGGGGACCCTGAGTCGGTTCGGCTCAACGTCCTGCGCGAGTCACCATCCCGGCTGGGGTCCACAGAGTCCGCGTCTTCGCCCTCCAGCGTCGTCCCCATCGCAAAATCCCTGGAGCTGCGCAGGCGGCGACGCAATGAGTTGCCGGCGATGGTTAAACTGGCAAGCCAGCTGCCGGTCTCGCGGTCTAGCCCCTGGGTCATCTTCTTCTTCTCCTGGCATCCGCGTGTCAAGGGGAGCGGTGTCGAACACATAACAGTCAATAAGCATGAAATACGTAAATTCTCCTCACCTCCACAACCAACAATCCGGTGTGCATTTTGTATCCGCAATAGCTATCCGGAATAAATATCCGGGAAAGATATTGAAATTAGGTGGGAATAGGAGGTTGGATACGTGAGACGCTGAGGATGGAGGATGGGGGGGAGGGCCAGGCTGAGGCGTCGGGGGTGGTGGGGTGGGGGCGCAGCAGGGAGCGGAAAGAGCCAAGGCCAGGGTGACACTGGTGCAATATTGTTTGTGCTACCGGGGAATGGGTTTGTTTGTCTATCTGTCAAAGAATTGGCAGCGAGCTTAGGCGATTCGTTCCTGTAAGGAACTAGATAAAATAAACCAAAAGACAGATCACGGAGAATGAAAGCGCTCGCACATAGAAGAGCGCTTGGTCCGGAGAAAAAACACCCTTGCCATTCCGAGATAATTGTAATCAAGAAACAGTCCGTCACCGTACTGCAGCATGCAGGACCAGTCGCGTCCACTAGGAATGCACGTACCATGAAAAATGATTGAAGCAAAGCACTGCTATATAATTCTCAATCCGCACGCAGAAGCAAGAAGCCTCCAGGGTGGGAGGGAGGGAAAAGAAACAAGTGTGGATAATTGCCAGCCTAGCTTGCTGAAGGCATGGTCCGCCGACACACAAGCTGACATCATCCTAAATTAAGTAACACCGGCATGCGTCACACGCCCACCTGAACCGTGCTGAAAACGCCACTACAAACAACGTGGCCACGCACCCCCAGGCTAGTGCGTTAACCGTACAGGTAGTTGTACAAGGTTCCCAAGACTGAAAAACATAAAACTCGCCCATCGACCCCTTGGGCCGATCCGAATCCACTATACAATAATTAATCACGACTCACTAAAGAAACCAAATCAGTCAAAGATTCGATAAGCAACCAGCCGACCCTACAGGTCCCTAGCTAATCTCAGCCAGTGCAACCAAATACGAATCTTTGCGAGCAAGTCGTATAAAACCTACAATTAATTTTCTCGGACCACTAATTCATAGCCACCGACCCTTATAAACAACCGGGTCACCCAAGGAAAATTCAGGCGAACAGGAAACCCTTTGTACATATCGAATTAGTCAGCCCATGTCGCAGACAGCCTTCTACATGCAGGCCGATGCATAGTGGCCCTATCTTTCCCGCATGCGCTAGTTAAACTATATTCAGAGAAAACCGATTCTAGGACGCGGCGATGAGTACCCCGGATGTGTGGCGTGCAGATGCTGTGGCATTTAACCAAGTTGCACGCGCCATGAGAACATACTGCGTGGCTGTCTCAGCCTGGAACTTGGCGCCCTACCGGCACAGCGCGCAGCAGCTGTGGCATGGACAAGCGCCCTGCTAATGCATGCAAAGGGTGGCTGTATGACTCTAGTACAAGGCGGCGGACCTGCATGGTGCGCAGTAACTGGGGCAGTGAATGTGCTTAGGCATGGGGCCATCCAATTGAGAGAGAGAGAGAGAGAGAGAGGGGGGGGGGGGGGGGAGACAGAGGGAGAGAGAGAGAGAGAGAGAGAGAGAGAGAGAGAGAGAGAGGGGGGGGGGGGGGGGGGGGGGGAGAGACAGAGGAGAGAGAGAGGGAGAGAGAGAGAGGGAGAGAGAGAGAGAGAGAGAGAGAGAGAGAGAGAGAGAGAGAGAGAGAGAGAGAGAAAGAGAGAGAGACCGGGAGAGAGAGACCGGGAGAGAGGGAGAGAGAGAGAGAGAGAGAGAGAAAGAGAGAGAGACCGGGAGAGAGAGACCGGGAGAGAGGGAGAGAGAGAGAGAGAGAGAGAGAGAGAGAGAGAGAGAGAGAGAGAGAGAGAGAGAGAGAGAGAGGAGCCCCACCTTCATGGTGCGCAGGAACTGGGGCATGTGCATGTCTTCCGGCGCAACCCCCGCCATGAGTTCGCGCATAGTCGCCACCTGTGCGCTGGTGAGCGCCTGGCCGGGCCGCAGCGAGGCAATCAGCGTGTGCAGCTTCTCGCTGGCAGTTCCCATGTCCAATTTGTTCCAGTCCTCATTGACATCCGAATCGGTTAACAGCCGAAGCTGCTGGATGAGCATCTGCGGGGACGAATAGGCATTGATTAGGTGAACGCAACAATAGATAGTGAGCATTAGCCGGTGTACAGCCGCAGCTGCTGATTGAGCATCTGCGGGGATGACTAGGCGTTTCTTAGGCATACGTGACAGGGGATAGCAAGTGCGTTAGTCGTTGTACAGCCGCAGCTGATAAGTGAGCATCTGAAGGGTGGAGTAGGCATTGCTTTGGCACACCCAAGAAGAGACAGAGTAGGCGTCGAAATCGCTTTGCAACAGCTTATTTTGCAACCCCACAACAAGGTGAAAGTTTAGGTTTGCAAGGCAAAACTATTTCACCATGGTAATTGCGACGCAAAGAATTTTTTTGTATAATCTAATGAAATTAGTACAAAATATAGTATACAAGTGCAGTGGCATATAAACTAGATTTTGAGACCCCAAATAAAGCAAATTAGTACAAGTTTGCCAGGTCGATTCGCAAAGTTTTTGCCGCAATGTGATTTTGACCACTACGGAAGTGTGTTTTAGTCGGCGTACAAGCACGGCTGCTCCTGAAGCATCATGCTGCTGGATCAGCATCTGCAGGGTGGCAAGTGCGTGTCCACATAAGCATTTAATAAGCACATACAACAAGTAATACCCTACCTCGGCATGCCGTGACATCATGCGTGTGCTGACTATTTGCTAACCATGTAAGCACGACACCATCAGATTTGGGGCAATGCTGCATCACCATACCTCATCCTGCCGTGACGTCAAGCGCATGACAGCCACCAACAACCGCCACCACAGAGTTGCCGGCATTTATTGAGATATCCGAACTGGAACCCTACCTCGTTCTGCCGCGTGATGAAGCGCATCGCACGGCTCATGAGGAAGGTCGAGCACAGTATGCTGGCGACACCCACGATGAAGATGAGCACCACAATGCCCGCGGTCCACTTGAGCGAGGTGGAGCGGGATTCATCAATCCCCCCCCGGAACGACTCCACGGGGACCGCTAGAAAGGTGACAAGTGTCAGCCCGTTGTACGTGAGCGGCTCGCTGTTGATGTAGTAGTGGCCGT
This sequence comes from Mesostigma viride, assembly GCA_009746045.1. NCBI lineage: Eukaryota > Viridiplantae > Streptophyta > Mesostigmatophyceae > Mesostigmatales > Mesostigmataceae > Mesostigma > Mesostigma viride. Next base: position 3,642,713 of record RPFO01000667.1, on the reverse strand, counting down.
GGCCAGGGATGTGGGCATGCATCTCCAGGTGGTGCTGGAGCGTCTTGTTGCCATACGTCTCGTTGATGTGCCTGGTGGTGGTGGTGATCGGGAGCAGATGGGGGGGCAGGGGGGCAGGGGGCAGGAGGAAGGTAAATGGCACGGGAGACGTGAGGAAGTTTCAGAAACAAAATGACTCTACTACTACTACTACTACTACTACTACTACTACTACTACTACTACTACTACTACTACTACTACTACTACTACTACTACTACTACTACTACTACTACTACTACTACTACTACTACTACTACTACTTTTCAGAAACAAAATGACTCTACTACTACTACTACTACTACTACTACTACTACTACTACTACTACTACTACTACTACTACTACTACTACTACTACTACTACTACACTAGTACTATGACTACCACGATGACGACGCAACGACGACGACGACGACGACGACGACGACGACGACGACGACGACGACGACGACGACGACGACGACGACGACGACGACGACGACGACGACGACGACGACGACGACGACGACGACGACGACGACGACGACGACGACGACGACGACGACGACGACGACGACGACGACGACGACGACAGCGACGACGACGACGACGACTACTTCTACTATTACTACTACAACTACTTCTACTACTACTACTACATCTGCTACTGCTACTGCTACTGCTACTGCGACTACTACTACTACTAATTATTATTATTATCATGATTAGAGCTTGGCGTGCGTGCTGGACAGGAAGTCTTAACTTTTTTTTTTTCGTGTAGTGTACTCGATTGTTCTAGCAACACCGAAGCTTGTTTTAGTATTGTTTTATTTTACTTTGCTTTGAGGGGAGTGGATGGAAGAAATGTTTAGGGGTTACGGGGAGAATTTCGTCAAATCTGCAGGGAAAAACCAACCTCGACACAAATTGGACGATCTCATCATTCGAAGCCGTGGCGGGCAAGGGAAGCGCCTGAACGGCCCCTGAGGGTGGCGGGATGGCTACCGCCCCATGCGTGGAGGACAGGATGTGCAGCTCCGGCCCTGCCGTGATGAACATGACCCCGCCCATCTCGGCCATGACCCCAAGTCCCTGCAGGTACCGCTTGATGCGGGCCGCCTGGTACGTGATGGTCAGGACCGCCTGCACGTTGTTTGTCACAGGGTCCCTAAATGGTACCACCAGGTACATGGTCGGCTCCCAGATGCCGCTCAGGGCTGCGGGGCGTGGGAGGGAAGGCCACGGGGGCGAGCGTAGAGTTGAGGGCCAAGGGACAGACACGATATATGCCAGGGACAGCTTGCAGAATCAAACTTTGGTGGTGGGAGTGGAATTATCGTGCAGCCATTGAGCAGTTGAGCACAAGGGGTGGTTTGGAGCATGGCAGGGTGACGCTCCTTTTTCCCCCAGGTGAAGGTGGACACAGATCTACAAACGGGTGCACAATCAAGGACAGTAGGAAAGGTTAGGATAATAGCTTGAGGAAATCTTGAGGAAACAGGGTAAGGCACGAGGCCGCCCTGGTTTAGACAGCTTACCCATGAACCCAAGGCGGGCCTAATACAGTACCCATCACCCCAAGGCGGGCCTGATACAGTACCCATCACCCCAAGGCGGGTCTAGTACAGCACCCATCAACCCAGGGCAGGTCTAGTACAGCACCCATGAAGACAAGGCGGGCCACGTACCCATCGTAACCTTGAGGAATGTCTGTCCGTGTGCCAGCATCTGCCCCGCCAGCCACAGCGGGTGGCTCTTCATCGGCGGGAGCGGCGAGATGTACTCCTTGGGGTCCATTATGGCAGGGCACTTGCCCAGCTCGCACACCTTGGCCCGGGGACCGTCCGTCAATGGGACCCCCGTCTTAGGGTCAGGAACATACCCGTAAATGGACGCGTAAGGGTCATCTGGAGGGGCGGGGATGCCCACCGCCAGGGTCACGTTCAGGATGGCTAGCTCGGGGCCAAAGCGGCGGTACGCGGACATGAGACCCTCATCAGTGACCATGTATACAGCAGTGGACTCAGTGAACGCGACCGCAGTGTTCCACAAGCAGGCGAGGATGTTGGTGGAGAGTGACGCGCGCGAGAAGTCTGGCGTGACTTCGACACACTTGAAGGTGGTGGAGGAGGCGAGAACGAGCAAGTCGAGGAAATCCTGAGAGGCGGGAGGCAGCAGTGTCGTGGGGGGGGTGGGGGGGTCTCGATACACAATTTCTTCACATTTACGGCGAAAGATAATTATCCTGGGGAAATCCCTTTCTTGAGGGAGGGGGGGGGGGGGGCTGATGACAGCAAGAGATAAACCAACCTTGGCAACAACTGGGGATAAGACAGGCAGCGGCGTTTATCTTGTTTAAACAGCAATGTGACGAAATCCCACAATATGCTGCGTCAAAGCTTAATTTATTTATTTTTTTTTGGGGGGGGGGTCCACTGATCAGGGGTGAGTTTTCCCGAGAATTATGGCTAACAATGCGCCCATCCCAAGGGCACTGCGCCCAAGTGGATCTCGGAACGAAAGGGACTGCATACAAAAAGCCACAGTACGGAATAGGCAGCATGAAGCGCATGGCGCGACAGCGGCCTTCCCTAAGAGCACGTTACTTTTTACCTCCGAAGCGACGCGCAGGAGCACATTACTCCGAACCAGAACCTGGAGGCTTTTGGACGGCAAACCCAGGAATGTGGAAACCTGTCTGTGAACGGAACGGGTAATTGGGCCAGGAAACCAAATTTTCCTCGGGATCTGAGACCTGTCAACTGCCAATGCGACGGGACGGGCCGAGAATGAACGGGATTCCTAACTATCGGGCGACAGGACGGGCTGGGAATGAACGGGACTCACTTCATCACCTGGACTATCAACTGTCAACGGGTTAGGAGTTGCGACGCCATCCCAGACCCGCGCGAAGCGCATGGCGCGCTGACAAGCGAGCGGCCGCATCAGCAGCCTTTCTTCCCAAGCGCAGCGCAGGAGCATGTTACTCTAAACAAGATCCTGGAGGCTGTTGGACGGAAAACCAAAGGAATGTGAGGCCTGTCTATCAAGATGCAAAGTCCTTGGGCCTGAACAGGGCTGGATCATGGGTTAACTGTCCGATGGGTAGGCCCAGAATGTAGATAGGACATGCTTGAAGGTCCTAGGATTGCACAGGGGCTCTTTAATCATCGAGGGGTTTGACCCTATTGGGTCTTCTTGTATTAAATAAAAAAAAAACACTCAGGGCGACGACATTGTACACTTGAAATTGGCACCGCCTCTTTGTAACTGGGAATGTCAAAATCAACTTGGTGGTTAACAGCGCTGGCGAAAAGCTATGGGTATTTCATGCGCACACCTTAGTCTTTGAGGCGGAGCTCGCCATGACCTCGTGGCGAAGCACGTCCGACATGTCGTTGAAGGCATCGTTGGTCGTGGTGAGGCTGAGATGCCAGGTTACTACTGATGAGACCACGATAGCGACGCTAATCATAAATAGCAAGAAGATCCTCGTGTTCACCACCAGAGAACGGCCGCGCTCTCGGGATTTGGAATCCCTGGGAGAACCACATTCAGTGTGTGTTTTATACGTCTCTTGCGGTGTGACACTCATGACATGAATTGTCGTAGGTGCGCCATGCCCACCGAAAACATCACGCCAGCGCAAAGTAACCATAGTGGAGCGGCGAGAAAGCGGCTTCCGCTTCCTTGATCAGACAATTCTACCCCATCGATCTTTTCATTTACTAGTGTACCTTCACCACTGATGCACCATGCTAATTCATCGGCCAGCAGATATCTGGATCACAATTCACTAGTTTTCCGTGGTTTTATGTTAGGTTGGTTGTTGTTGTTGGTTCCTACGCCGCTGATGTGCAGCAGAGACTCTATATTGGCCGAAGGTTACCGTAGTAGGACGCCTTCCAAGCCAGCTGGATGATCTCCAGCAATTTTCATCATGGTCAACGTACCTTGCATCAACTTTCCGAATTTCCATATCTGCTCAAGATATTAACTGTATATGGAGAATCTGCGCAATCGTGAATCACAATAGTGGGCTACCAGCGATGACGTACGCATGTAACCTACGATCATCCTAGGATCTCTAACGACGTGGCACCGTTATGATCTGGAAATTAGCATCCGTCACTGACATGTCAACCGTGGCGGCTGCTGCAATGCCACGCGCTGGTAACCGCTGGGGATTTGTGTGATATCCCGCCCATGTTTAAATGATAACGCCGACGGGCATCCTGTGGCGGATCTCCGTACTTTTACGGTCTTCCATATATTGACCGATACGGCCGTTAGTTTGACCCATTGACTCATAAAATGCGGGTTTTTGGAAATCGCACCCGGTGCTGGGCGCACCCGATGACAGATGACAATGACGAGAGGCTACGGTACGCGTCGATAAATACGGGTAACGCTTGTGAAAGGAACGGTATGGGCTGATAAATACGGGTAACGCTTGCAGACGCGGCGGCATGAGCCGGAAACATTGTGATCAGGGACGAAACGAACGGAAAGCGCAGCCTACTGGCTCATACTCGTGGGTCAAGATGGCGGCCTATGGGCCATACCATGCCAAGGCGGCCGCGTAAAGTGTTTATGAACGGTGATTTTGAACGTGGCGTAAGAAAGAACCTGGCCACCACGCCGTTGTACAAGGCGGGAAAATAATCAAAGGAACGTTTGGTTACGACCGGGGAGGACGGCCATGTTTTGGAGTGCACATGCCAATTTCCAACCTTTGTAGGCCTCCCATGCCGCCATTGTTTAGCCGTTGAGGTGCATCTTCATCAGTGCAAGCAGGTGCCGATGCAATTGGTGTGCGATAGGTGGAAGCAACCCAAGCCGGACACTATTGAGAGCCAGCTACAATTCCAACAGATGGTAACTGTACACCCTGAGAACAGCCGTGATGATGATGTCAACGTGGATGTCGCTCAAGGCACGGAGCCTACGTATACTGACATTCTCGCTCACATGAAGGCATGGGCTTCTTTGGCGCATGAGGGTCGTTGTGGCTCGGATTTTCTCAGGCATTGTAAGTCATACTGGCAGCAGAAGAGACTGCCATCAAGTCAGGTGAGTCAGCCGGGAGGGGATGGAAGTGCTGCTCGCTTGGTAGAAAACCCTTTAGGTCCTCCACCCCGTGGTCGGGGAAAACAACCACGTAAACAAAGAGCACACCATCCCAACGAGCCACCCACGTCAAAACGCAAGGTCTCTGCAACTCTTGGTGGAAGCGTTGTCGGTGAGGCTACGGGTACTCCGAAGCGGGCCCGGGCCCGGGGCGGGTTCGTTGCTTCTCTTGGTCACGGCAACTGCCCTAGCAATGCCGCGTCTGCTCCAAGTGTTGGCAGTGCTTCTTCGCAACCCCAACTCCCATGAGCGAATATGAAACTGCAACCTCAATGCACCTTCACGAGGTCAATGCCCTCATGGATCATTTGGAGGTATTTGCTGGCAATGTTGCTAGCATGGCAGCGCTTGCTATGTGCATTAGGGAAGGTGCAACTTCTATGCACCACAGGCTGCCTACATCCTTTGCGGCACATCCATCTTCACGTTAACAATCCTAAGCGGGACAACATGTGTATCCTGGCTACATTTCATCTGTGTTTGTTGTAAGTTGGTGCGTTTCCTCGGCCATAAAACTTCGTATCAACATTGAACATCTTCTTGCCGTAGTGTAATGTGAGTATCTCAAACATATGTGCCGGGCCATTGTCTTGCTCCCGAACATTTTGCGGTGTTTGGCTTTAAGCACTATAATGGAATGTTGGAGTTGTGGTGTCCATTGTAGTGCTTGTTGGCTGCCTCCATGATCGTGAGATGTGGCCTTGAATCTCATGTGTGTATTTTCTTTCAACGATGGACTTGAGTTCTTGGTTTCTTTGCGTTACTTATACATGTGGCGCCAACTCCTCCCAAATGTACAAGGCCACCCCCAGACATGCAACCATGCCCTAGTCTCCACACTTGCAGGTGCGGCGCATGGTGGACGGACCTACGTGGCGCTGCATGCGACATATCTTCTTGCTGCTGCGGCCCGGCTACTATTGCTACACTTATCATCAAGGATGTGGCATATCAGTGGTGCCATCATCATAATTCTTGGCAACGTTTGAAGCTCAATCAGCCATCATGGTGTGGACAGTAGGTCTAGTGGCCCTTGCTTGCGATGGAGCCGTGGTGCCATCACTTCCCCCGGTGGACATCTGTGCTTCCCATCAGTTCCAACGTTCACTACATGTGTTGAGCCGCTCATATTGACGGTGGTTCAACCATGGTTGAAGCTAGCCTGAAGTGGCTGGTTTGGCATGTGCCGATTTAGTGGCTAGACGAGTAGTGGGCTCTCAACCCACTCGGGTGCAAAAAGCGAATCTTCACTGGTAGTTTGACATGTCCGGCTTTGTTGGTGAAAGCTCGTGTAGGCTGTCCAACTGAGTGGTGGTTTCAATGGCCGCCGCCGCCTCCTCCGGGCCGCTGCCGCCTCCGGGCCGCCGCTGCCGCCGCCGCCTCCGGGCCGCCGCCGCCGCCTCCTTCGGGCCGCCGCTGCCCCCTCCTCCGGGCCGCCGCTGCCGCCGCCGCCTCCTTTGGGCCGCCACCGCCTTAGCCGGGCCGCCGCCGCCGCTGGCGTTGGGTAGTGCCATGCATTGTGGTACCAACCCAAGGTTGCTGTGGGAGTTCCCTTAAACCCTGAGTGCCCCCCTCAGGATAACATTACTGGATGTTCCCTAGCAACCGCCACCATTAGGGAGGACAGTCAATACTTGCTGACCCACATTTGCTTGACATGTCAATATGTAACAACCAAATCTGACTTGTTGTTACATCCTGAGTTTTGTAATAGTTTGGGATTTTATTTGAGGCCTTTTGGATGAGTATTGAGCTAGTTATGAGGTTTCCCACGTGCAGAGATATTTCGAGACCTGGACTTTGTCAACTGACTTGTTTAGACCCTCATTGGTCGTGGCCTGATCCACGTGGGGTTATTAGTTGGTCGGTTCTGCCAAGTCTTGCCTAGATATTTTAGGACTCCAATGCTTATCAAGATTCGGTGATTCCACGTCTGGATTATGCCAGGCTGGTTTGTGTGCTCTTGTGTTACGTGTCTAGTTAGAGGGACGAAAGAATCTTACCTTGTGATGCTGTAACCTGATTGGTCCATTTCAGGCTAACGGTGGAGCATGCTCGACATGCACGTTGAGATTAGGACGTATGGGTTGCCATTGCTGGAACGTTTGTTGTGATCTAATCTAACATGGTATAATGTTAGTTCGCATAATTCATCCATCCTCAAAGCCTCTTGCTCGTTGACCACTTTCAGTTCCACAGAAGTAGTCAAGGATATTACTTGTCTAACTTACTGAGATAACTAGACACAATTATCAAGGAGACAATTATATTTCTTGATCAACGCATCTCTCGATTTCTGGCCTGCGCTGGTTGTCTCCTTGATATTTCTTGATCAACGCATTGCGGTCCAATGTGGTGTGATCAATTGTTTCTTAAGCCGCGGTATGATTGTGTGCACGAGTTTAATTCGTCAACCCTGATGGATTCGATTGACTAGATTAAGTGAGACAACTATGCATGCCTGAGATGGATTAATTAATTTACTAATTAAAATCGTGCTAGCTCCCGTTTGGGAGCTAGTCATGGAGCATTAATCGCGACGGATGGATGGATGGATGGATGGATGGATGGATGGATGGATGGATGGATGGATGGATGGATGGATGGATGGATGGATGGATGGGTGGGTGGGGGTGGGTGGGTGGGTGGGTGGGTGGGTGGGTGGGTGGGTGGGTGGGTGGGTGGGTGGGTGGGTGGGTGGGTGGGTGGGTGGGTGGGTGGGTGGGTGGGTGGGTGGGTGGGTGGGTGGGTGGGTGGGTGGGTGGGTGGGTGGGTGGGTGGGTGGATGGATGGATGGATGGATGGATGGATGGGTGCACACAATCCAACCCGTCTATTCTATCTAGTAACAAACAATCCTACTAGTCTATCTTATCTAGCTAGAGTGTGCCAGACCCTAGGAGTCTTGCCTAGATATATACTCACTAGTAGATATGCTCTAGTTGTCTCACATCATTGTCTCACTTAATAATTAATATGTGTGAATGCACGTAGTTTCACAATAATGACCAACTAGTGGCCGGGAGTACCTGTTCACGTGCCCCATTGAGGGCTTATATATATCGGGCGTGTACCTTCGTGCTCTTCCCATGGCCCCCCCATTCGCCTTGGCTCCCAGCCACTACTCGGTGGCGCTCCGGCACCAGCTATTTGCCCCGCAGCCTCTTGTTCCGGCCGGGCGGCCTTGTGGTAGCTGTGGGCAGCCGCTGGATCCCACGGGGACTCACTACCTTGCCTGCATGGGGGGCCAACAGAATCAGAATTGGTATTTGTATTTGCACACTGTCCTCCTGACGGTGGTGCTCGCCATGATTCGGTCGGTTTTCCCCCACGCGAACATCCGGTCCGAGGATGCGGATGGCGCTGCCTTCTATTCCCCCAACCACCGGCCTGACATCGTGGTGCTGGACTTTGAGGGGGGTGGCCGGCATCTGCTTATTGACGTTTCGGTGGCGCGGCCCTTGGCTCTTAGCCACGTGGCTGGGGCCTCCCTCACGGCAGGTTACACGGCGGACCGGGCGGAGCGGGCCAAGCTCCTGGCCTACGGCGACGTCGGGCACCATCGTGTGGTGCCCTTTGTCCTGGAGGAGTTTGGGGCCATGGGGCCCCTGACCTCCGCCTTCTTCAAGGAGTGTTGCCGGCTCCGGGAGGACCGGCTGGACCTGGAGGGCCAGCGGGCCCCATGGTCGGCGCGGACCTGGACGTCATATTGGCGTCAGCGCTTGTCGGTGGCGCTGACTCGGGCCATGGCGGACATCATGCTCCGCCGTACGCGGGCTGATTTTGCGGTGCAGCAGGGCTATTAGGTTCCTCCCGTTAGGCGTTTCCATTGGTCTTATCGTAGTATAGAGCTTTGACATGGCTCTGTATATAGGTTTATAGCTGGGCGTTTGCTTTGGTTTGAGTGATTTCACTCTGCTGTAAGTAATTATATTTTTAATATATATCGGGCGTGTCTCCACCGCTCCAGTTTTCTAGGCTGACATGATGAACCGACGGGGGTTCCTGGATTGAGACACGTTTTTTTCTCCATGCACAGCTGAAAAAACCTGCGCCGAGGTGCGGCACCGCGGCCTACGGTAGTGATTACTGTCTGCGACACGCCCGGGGCTGGCTGCATCTACCTGTCGGCCAATTGTGACCCGTGGGCTAGGCGAATTTGAATGCGGCTTTCCCGTTAGTTGTGGCTCCACCGCTCCAGTTTTCTAGGCTGACATGATGAACCGACGGGGGTTCCTGGATTGAGACACGTTTTTTTCTCCATGCACAGCTGAAAAAACCTGCGCCGAGGTGCGGCACCGCGGCCTACCGTAGTGATTACTGTCTGCGACACGCCCGGGGCTGGCTGCATCTACCTGTCGGCCAATTGTGACCCGTGGGCTAGGCGAATTTGAATGCGGCTTTCCCGTTAGTTGTGGCTCCACCGCTCCAGTTTTCTAGGCTGACATGATGAACCGACGGGGGTTCCTGGATTGAGACACGTTTTTTTCTCCATGCACAGCTGAAAAAACCTGCGCCGAGGTGCGCGCCGCGGCCGCCCCGCGTTGGGGGGCTGCCGCCCCCCAAACCCCCCGCTTGGGGGGCACGCCCCCCAAACCCCCCGCGTCCGCATCTCGCTCTCCCCCCGCGCTTCCGGTTCCGTTGTTTTACGCACCTCCCCCATGCCTCCTTCACGACGCCGCACCTCCCGGGCGCGGGATGCGCTGCCTAGTGGCGCCCCTGCGCCGCGTCGGTCCTTACGCATCGCGGCGCACCTGCAGGAGATGGGCGACCTGGACGACGGCGGTCGTGGCGCCCCTGTGCCACTCTCGCTTGTGTGCGAGGTCTGCCACAGTGGTGAGGATGCCCCCCGTCTCCTTGTGTGTGATTCGTGCCAATGCGGCTGGCACACGCGCTGCTTGGTCCCGCCCCTCTTCCGGCTGCCTCCCCCGGGTCCTTGGGCGTGCCCTCATTGCGTGGCCCCGCCTCGGCCGTCCCTAGGCTCCCGACGCGCGGCCGTGTCGACCCCGGGATCCCATTCGGCCCGCGCCCCCTCCCGCAGCCCCTCGCTGGACCCTCTCCTGGGCCTTGCGGACCTCGTGGAGGGTTCCACACCGTGCTCCCGCTCTCCCCGCGCCGTCACGTCCGGCCCCTCCGCGGGGTCCCCTGGCCCTGCCCCGCCTAGCTCTGGGGATCCACCTCCGGCCAGCACGGCGGTGGCCACTGACCTGCGTCCTCCTGTGCTTGAGGGGTCCCTGGCGGCTCTCCTCCCTGAGGCTGTGGGACACCCTGCGGCGACTCCTGTGGTGGGCCCCTGGTCGGCCGCGCTTGGGTCCCACGACTTCTCCGTTTGGCCCCCCACCAACATTGCGGGCGTCAGCGCGCTCCGGCACGCCACGTTCTCTTGGCTGTATTGCCCCTTGCTGTTGGACGCTGTCGGCTTGCACGCGGCGTTTCCTACGCTCCCACGGCCCCCTGAATTTAGTGCCCTTGTGGTTCGTGTCCGGCACATGCTGCAGGCAGCCTCCCCCCCTGTCCTTGCCTCCACGCTTTGGGGGTTTGTCCTCGAGGACTACCATGCCGGCGGCCGCCTGCCTTGGCACCTGCCCGCGGTGCGCCAAGAATGGCTCCTGAATCTGGACGCTCAAGTGGCGCAGGCGGTGGTGCTCTTTGCTACAGGGCTTGCCGTGCAGGCCCAGCAGGCCGCCCGTGCGACATATCTCGCTGGGGGGGCCACCGACCACGCCTTGCTCGATCGCCCTCAGCTGCACACGTTTCTTGCCTCTGCCGGGCCCGGCTCGGCCGGCCTTGTTGCGCAGGCCCACGGGCGCTTGACTACGGCGGTCACCCCAGCGCAAGCCGCCCGCCTGCGCGTTGACTTCGGGGCTCCTGTCACCGTGCACGCCGGCGACCTGGTTCTGTACGATGCGGGGGGGGGCGTGTTCTTGAGCTGAGCGCGGGTGCGGCCGTGCCCGCCATCTTGCACGATGTGCTCGAGCTTGCGGGCATCCCCCATGTCTGGCACCCTGCTGGTCCGCGCCGCCGTCTTCTCTCCGCCGATGAGATCGCCCGACTGCCGAGCTGGGAGCTGGGGTGGGACGCGGCGCCCGCCCACTACGGGCCGGCCCACTTGGTGGATGTCACTGCCAGCGGCCCCTCCTGCCCCATCTGCTTGGACCTGCCTCGCCCTGGTGACGGTCTCTGCCGCCTCCCTGCTTGCGGCCACGTCTTCCATCAAGCTTGCATCGCCACGAGCTTGCACGCGACCTCCGCCACCTGCCCCCTTTGCCGGGCCGCGGTCCTTTCCCCCTTGCCTCCTGGCGTTCTCCCGCTGGGGCCCTCGCCCGTGTCCGTGCGCCGCCAGTCCCACGCGCCTGCCCCGACACCTGCCTCCCCTGTGCGTGGTCGTGGGTCGCGCGCCGGCTTGGCTGCCTCCTCCAGCGCCCCCCTCCCGGCCGTGGGGGCCGTCCCCGCGCCGGTCTTGTCCTCGGCTGCCACGAGCCCTGCTGACCGCCCGGCGGCCGGCCCCGCCCTGGGTTCCGCTGCAGCTGTAGTTCCTCTGGCTGAGGGTGCTCCCGACCCCTCCCCCTCTCGACCCGGGCCGGCCCAACCGGGTGGGCGCACCCCCTCAGATGGCTTCCATTATTGCCAAGTCGATGGTCCCCTTGGTGACCCGTGTGGCGCGCGCCTGCCCAACCGGAATTCGTTGCTGGTGCACATTCGGGCTTCCCACCCCCACATCACGGAGGCCGCCATGCGCGCCATGGACTGCTACCGCTGCCCGGCAGCCCATTGCCAGCGGATTTTTTCGATCCACGGGCGGTACCAGCATGAGCGGCAGTGCCGCCGCCAAACCCCCCAGAACGGCCTGCCCGGCGGCCCGGCGGCCGCACCGGCCTCCCGGTCCGGGGCGGCCCCTCGGTCGGCCCCTGCCCCTCCACCGGCATCGCAGGGTACGAGCGATCCGGGGGACCTCTCGGCAGGCTGGGCATTCCTGGCCACGCTCCCTTTTGCCGCCTGTGCGCGCAACCCTTGCATGACGCTCCCGGACGTCCCTCACCGCGCCCGGAGCTTGTTTACGCGCTGCGCCCTGCTTTCCCTGGCCCGGATGCATAGTCACCCTCTCGACGAACTCGGCCACAAGCTGTTTCTCGTCACCCCCCGGCTCCTCTTAGCGCCGTTGGAGCGGGGCGTGCGTGGCGTACAGGGTGCGGTCATCGCTCGCTGCCGGCGGTTCCTCCTCGGGGATTGGGAAGGGCTGTGGGCGCTGCAGCCTCCGGCCTCCACCCGGGTGTCGGGGGCCGCCTCCTTTGCCCGGGTGGAAGCTGACGTCATGCGGTTGGTGAAGGTAGGTGAATTGAGCCGGGCCATGCAAAAGCTTGAACTGACCGCGTTGGCTCCCTCCACTCCCCCGACCCTGCAGGCTTTGCGCGACCTTCACCCCGACGAACCGGCCTTTGCGGTGCCCGCCCCGGCCACCCCCCCGCCCCCGCCTATTGTCCTGGACCTGGACATCTTCACGGCTGTGCTGAAGGATCTGCCGAACGCCTCCTCCACCGGCCCCTCAGGCTGGCGCTACGAGCACCTCTCCGTGATGGCGGGCCATGGCGGGGCGACCGCACTCTTTGAGGCTGCCGCCGACTTGGCCGCGGGGTCCCTGGCCCCCGCGGCGCGCCCTTGGCTGGCTGGGGCACGCCTCATTGCCCTCCTGAAAGACGACGTCCCCCCGCCTGCTGGCCGCGTTCGTCCCATTGCTTGCGGCGAGGTCCTACGCAAGCTGGTGAGTAAGGTCATTTGTCGCCAAAAGGCCCCCGAGTTTCGCGCCTACTTCTGCCCCAACCGGAGTGATACTGAGGAGTCCGTCGCGGCCCAGCTTGGCGTCGCCACCAAAGGGGGCAGCGACATCATCGTGCACACAGTTCAGGCCTACCTCGAGACGCATCCGACCCATGTGGCGCTGAAGGTGGATTGCCACAATGCGTTCAATGCTGTCACCAAGGCTAGCATCTTTGAGGCCGTCGGCGAGGCGTTCCCTGACCTTCTTGCGTGGACAGCAGCCTGCTACGGCGAACCCACTCAACTCTCCTTCCTCATGGAGGATGGGACGTTCGCCGACATCGCTTCCCGCACGGGAACCCAGCAAGGTGACCCCCTCGGCCCCTTTTACCTGTCTGCCCCGCTGCACAAGGCTCTCCAAGGTGTCCACGCTGCGCACCCGGATGTCGTGCTCCTCGCCTATATGGACGATATCCATGCCCTTGGCCCGGCCGACGCTGTGGTTGCCGCCCTGGCTGCCCTTGAAGTGGCCATGGCGGCCATCAACCTTCGGCTCACCCTCCCCAAGTGTGCAGTCTTTTCGCCCCAGGGGGACTGCTCTGGCTTCCCCGCGGCTATCCCGGGGGCATTGGCGCGGGCGCGTGGTTTCTCGTGCCTGGGCGTCCCTGTGGGTGACCCTGACTACGTCGAAGAGGAGCTCCGGGCCACCGTGGAACAGCGCACCCATGTCCTCGAGACTTGGGCGCGCCTCAAGGACCCCCAGACCAAAGGGCTCCTCCTGTGGTTTTGCGCCCACCCGCGGGTGGTTCACTGGCTCCGTGGCGCTCCCCCCCACTTGGTGCGGCTTGCCGCGGAAGGCCATGACGAGCGCATTCAGGCCGCCTTGCAGGTGCTCCTCCCCGGCCCTAGCCTGCCAGCTCACTCCATGCGCTTGGCCACCCTCCCCTGCCGCATGGGCGGGTGTGGGCTCACCCGCGCCGCCCGCCTCGCCCCCGCCGCCTTCCTTGGCTCTGTTGCTCAGGCCTGGGCGGAGATCCGCCGGTTGGTCCCCAGCGCCGTCAGCGCCATTCCCGACTTGGTCACCCCATCCCCCTTCCCCTTTGTGCAGGCTGTGCAGGATTCTTACCTCGGGATCCAGCAGGCTTGCGACCTCGTCCGCCCCGCTCAGGCCGTCCACCGTCGCCTGCCCCGGGGCACGCCCGGCGTGTCCACTGTCGTCAGTCCTAGTGTCTTCCCTGCCTGCGTTCATGAAAAACAACAAAAGACCTACGCGGGTATACTACACTGTGCCGACTGGATGGGTCTGCATGCGAGCTTGAACGATCAGGGGAAGGCTTGGCTTCACTCCGTTTCCCTTGAGGGGAGCGTGGGGTCCGCATTCCTGCGCGCCCTCCCCATGAGCCCTTTGTTCACACTGGTTCCGGCCCTTTACGCCATCGCTCTCCGCCACCAGCTCTTTGCCCCGCAACCTCTCATCACGGCGGGTGCGTCCTGCGGCAGCTGCGGGCTTGCTCTGGATACTACTGGGACGCACTACATCGCGTGCATGGGTGGCCAGCAGAACCAGAACTGGTTCCTCTATCTCCATACCGCTCTCCTCCGGGTGGTGTGTGCCATGGTTCGGTCGGTCTTTCCCCACTCCACCATCAAGTGCGAGGACGCGGATGGGGCCGCCCTCTACTCACCCAACCACCGCCCCGACATTACCGTGCTTGACTACGACGGGCAGGGTTGCCACCTGCTCATCGATGTCTCCGTGGCTCGGCCGCTTTCCGGTCGCCACATCCTCCGGGCGGCTGTGGATGCCGGCGCTGCTGCCGCTGTGGCTGAGCGCGACAAGTTTGCCTCCTACGGCAATGTGGGGCCCCACCGGGTCATCCCCTTTGTCCTTGAGGAGTTCGGGGCCATGGGCCCCAAGACAGCGGAGTTTTTCCACGAGTGCTGCCAGCGCCGTGAAGACCGCCTCGACCTCGAGGGTCAGACCGCCCCGTGGTCGGCCCGCACGTGGTCCTCGTATTGGCGGCAGCGTCTGTCACTCGCCCTCACTCGCACCGTGGCTGATGTGTTATTCCGCCGCACCCGGGCCGACTTTGTCGCGACCCATGCGGTCTAGATCCCTTCCAGGCCTGCATGGTGGGCCGGCAGCGCTGTTGCTGCGTGTAGTTTTGTGATGTATAGTTAGTTGTACCTTGTGCCGCTGGCGTGATCCTTGGATGTCTGTGTCAGATTACTATTAATTTCTTCAGGGTTATTCTCCCAGTTATCGGGTTTTTCCTTATGTTGCATGCCTATCTCACCTCCGTAATCTATCATTCTCAATGAATATATATCGTCGCCCCTGACCTCCGCCTTCTTCAAGGAGTGTTGCCGGCTCCGGGAGGACCGGCTGGACCTGGAGGGCCAGCGGGCCTCATGGTCGGCGCGGACCTGGACGTCATATTGGCGTCAGCGCTTGTCGGTGGCGCTGACTCGGGCCATGGCTGACATCATGCTCCGCCGTACGCGGGCTGATTTTGCGGTGCAGCAGGGCTATTAGGTTCCTCCCGTTAGGAGTTTCCATTGGTCTTATCGTAGTATAGAGATTTGACATGGCTCTGTATATAGGTTTATAGCTGGGCGTTTGCTTTGGTTTGAGTGATTTCACTCTGCTGTAAGTAATTATATTCTGATCAGACACTCCGCAAAGGTGAAAACCTTTGCGTTCAGTGCCGGGCCGCGGAAAACGCGGAAAACGCGATCTGCAAATGAATCCGACCGGAATCGAACTGGGGACCTCTCGCACCAATTTTGCTGACTATAGGACGGACGTCTCCGGTTACCATGGCATCGCCAACTTACACCAAATTATATTATTATAATATATATCGTCGAGGCAAGAAGCAACCATTTATCAAGGAGACAATGCAACAACCAGCGCAGGCCAGATAATTTATACCAAGTCCTCAATTTCCATGATTTTTCAATTGCTCCTTATCCAATTACAATTTACAACACATACGCATGAATCATAGAGCTTTGTGTGCTACAACGCAGACAGTTCTGGCGCTCCCGGTCGTCATCTTGCCGACACCGGGCCACTGCGGTTGTCACCCGGCACCCCTCACCCCACCCCACTGCACAGCAAAAACCTGCTTCCTAGAATTGGCCTGCAGCCGAGAAGGGCTCCAATGCCGTGTAGAAACTCATGATGTGAACGGCATGTGGTCAGTGGTCACAAGCGCCAAGGACACCTAGTGGCCTTTACCTGCCCCAAACCACAACATCCCAAGCATGCCTTTATCTGCGGAGCAGCTGATCCTGAAGTGGCAACCCCGCCCTTACGACACATAACACCGACCATGCCACCATGGGACCTGCGTCCTGCAATAAAATATTTGCCTAAATATCGTCGTCTTGTGCCCGCACGTCCATGGAGGTTGAAATTACTTATTAACATGCGAATATAATCAATGAGGCATGAAAATTGTTGCGTACAACCCGCCGGATTCCCTCCACAGCACAGCCGAAGGAACCAATCTAACAGCCCTGTTTTCTTGACTAGTTTGTCCTACCAGCTAGCACCGCAACGCAATACTAATTCGGCCGTTGATCGACATTTCCCCAGCGTACTTGACTGGAACAGATGCCGCTAAATTCTTTCGGTCCGTCAATTCTTTTGGTGTGGAGTTGAATTTATTCTACTAGGCCAAAGTCCCCCCGCGGCTCGCGCCCTGGCCATGGTAAAATTGATGGACGTTTTCTGCCTTCCATCCTGCGGCGAGGCTCCGCTTGGCAGTTGACGCGCCAGCATTTTCTTCTGTCATTTGTACTTACGCACCATAAGTTTACGCGCCGGGGCGCGTGCGATCGATACAGTAGACTTAGCAGTTCGCACAGGCATGTGCGTCAGCGCCCTCCGTAGTATGAGCCAGTAGGCTGCGCTTTCCGTTCGTTTCGTCCCTGATCACAATGTTTCCGGCTCATGCCGCCGCGTCTGCAAGCGTTACCCGTATTTATCGGCCCACACCGTTCCTTTCGCAAGCGTTACCCGTATTTATCGACGCGTACCGTAGCCTCTCGTCATTGTCATCTGTCATCGGGTGCGCCCAGCACCGGGTGCGATTTCCAAAAACCCTTTTCATGCGCAGCCTGGCGGATTTCGGAAGAACCGTTAGAAGGGCCAACACGGGTCGCGTTGGTAAGTGGTTCCGCTACAGTGATCCGCTTAGGAGGGGTGACATTGAGCCAAGCTAAATAGGGGCCGGATCCTGCAGCCGCCGGTCCAGAATGTCTGGCCCCTATTTCCATACTAGGGGCCCGTGCAGCTACCGGCACCAATTCTAGCTACTGTAGCCCCCATCTTTTCGGCCCCTATAGGGGAGATTCCAGGGGCCGAATTTTTATGCAGCCGCCAGCCCTAGATTTCGGGCCCCCATATTGTACAGCAGGCGCGGCATGCCGCATCATGCCACGTGGCGTCCCATCTTGCTTGCCATGCCCCGGATGCCAGCTATGTAAGAGAGGAGCCTCGTTTAAGCCACACCTCGTTTAAGCCACACCCGAGCCCCCCCCCCCCCCCCCCCCAGGCGCACTTGGCAGCGCGCTGTCTTGCGCAGACAGGCAGACCAACGGCACGCCGCGTCGAATTGGCTTCGGGCACCCGCGCCTGCCAGTTATGTAAGAGCTGATAGATGAGTGCCCGCAGCCACCAGCCGCCAGGGGTAAAGTGGTGCGCACTCAGTGATTTCGAGTGACGTTGATTAACTGAAAACGGCCATGGCGGAACGCTCGCCACGTTCTGCATTGTCACCCAGTGCGAAACGTGTTAAGCACGACAATTTGAATTTGTCCATTACGCTTAAATGCGTTGGGCTAAAATTCAACGATTGCATGAAGGTAGACACAGACGAGGTGTGTACTTGGGAGTTCACACCTCTAGCCGGATACCCCACATGCTTCTCGATTTTTTATGATAAGAAGAAAGTCGGGACGCTTTCGCAGGCCCATGCGAACGTCCTGAAGTCACTCCAGGATGTTAAGGGTTTGACAGTGCTGCCTGCAGCAAGGGCTTCCAAAATCAAAAAATATTATTCATTTCAGGAATTCTTTTCCAGCCTCGAATGCGAGGACAGCGAGCCGGAGGTGCGCAATGCTGTTGTCAGCTTACTTTCACGCCGTGACCTCAAGTACGAAAACGTTTAAAGCCTGCATGCTTAGGCGACGAGACCTGCCAGGTAATCCATTCTAATAAACGTGGTTATATCAATAGACATGGCTGGTTCTTTGATCATGTGCGTGCAACGTTAACGTTATGCTTTAATAAATGACAACATACAACATGCCCAAACATTGCATCTTGACATTCGGCCTTTATAATGCTTGACAAGGCATAATGCTTGACAAGGCATGCCTTCAGAACTGGACCTTGTTATAATGCCGTCCTAGACGTGTGACGGAGACGGAAGCTAGATAGTATCATGTCGCTAGTAACTAGGATACATTTGGACAAATGGCTTTTGATCATATGGTGCCATGCTTCCACGTTCGTTGTCTCTTTTCATATGGTGTGCACCATTATGTTTAGTGAGATGCGCCATTATGTGCATGGATATATCATCAATGTAAGGGTTACGTAATTAATTACGTAACCCTTCCATTCCAGTCCAAGGGTCATGCTCCTTGGCTCCCCAACGGGACCGCATCTAACCCACTAAGTTATCCTAGTATATGACGTGCATTGATATTAAATGAGACAACACCACACTCTTGGACGCATAATCAAGTAGTCTAATGATTGTATGTGACAACATACTATTGTGAGCATCAATGGGCGTGCCATGCTTCCATGTTCGTAGTCTCTTTTCATCAATGGGACCATGAGTTTAATTATTATGAGCCGGGATGGATGACACCTACTTACATATAATTTGCACCCGTAAGGTACAAAGGCAGGTGCCCGCCTCCCAAATGCCGGGGCACGTGAAAGAAATACGTGAAATAAGCTTTTACACTAGTTGTTTCCCGTGGGGGAAAGCACAAGCATTTTAATTAGCACTAACCAATTCATTAATTGATCTCCCAACGGAGTCATGTTTTACTTTAATTTGATTAATTAATTAGTTCATTTTAACTAGCACTAACCATGCCATGCCATGCCATGCCATGCCATGCCATGCCATGCCACGCGTGGCGTGGCGTGGCGTGGCGTGGCGTGGCGTGGCGTGGCGTGGCGTGGCGTGGCGTGGCGTGGCGTGGCGTGGCGTGGCGTGGCGTGGCGTGGCGTGCCGGTGGCGTGGCGTGGCGTGCCGGTGGCGTGGCGTGGCGTGGCAAGGCGTGGCAAGGCGTGGCAAGGCGTGGCAAGGCGTGGCAAGGCGTGGCAAGGCGTGGCAAGGCGTGGCAAGGCGCGTGGCAAGGCAAGGCGTGGCAAGGCGTGGCAAGGCGTGGCAAGGCGTGGCAAGGCGTGGCAAGGCGTGGCAAGGCGCGTGGCAAGGCGTGGCAAGGCGTGGCAAGGCGTGGCAAGGCGTGGCAAGGCGTGGCGTGGCAAGGCAAGGCAAGGCAAGGCGTGGCAAGGCAAGGCGTGGCAAGGCGTGGCAAGGCAAGGCAAGGCAAGGCAAGGCAAGGCAAGGCAAGGCAAGGCAAGGCAAGGCAAGGCGAGGCGAGGCGAGGCGAGGCGAGGCGAGGCGAGGCGAGGCGAGGCGAGGCGAGGCGAGGCGAGGCGAGGCGAGGCGAGGCGAGGCGAGGCGAGGCGAGGCGAGGCGAGGCGAGGCGAGGCGAGGCGAGGCGAGGCGAGGCGAGGCGAGGCGAGGCGAGGCGAGGCGAGGCGAGGCGAGGCGAGGCGAGGCGAGGCGAGGCGAGGCGAGGCGAGGCGAGGCGAGGCGAGGCGAGGCGAGGCGAGGCGAGGCGAGGCGAGGCGAGGCGAGGCGAGGCGAGGCGAGGCGAGGCGAGGCAAGGCAACTGAGGCAAGGCAAGGCAAGGCAAGGCAAGGCAAGGCAAGGCAAGGCAAGGCAAGGCAAGGCAAGGCAAGGCAAGGCAAGGGGCTAACGATTGCTTTGGAATTTACAATGGTCTCCAACATGCCATCTGCTGAGTCGCCACCATCACTGTCCTTCTCCGCACCCTCAAGTGCAGGCTCGTTGCCACCAACCACACCCTCTCGCCCCAGAAATTCCTTCAACTCTGAGTGAACAGCAGGCTCGTCGCCCAAGGCAGATTGAAAATTGTTCCAGGTCTTCGCCACCACCACGGCCTTCTCACGCCCGCCCAAAAGCTTGACGAGCTCCTCCATGGAGCAGGCAGCGAGCTGGGATTTGCTTAGCCGTCCAGTGTTCTTACCAACAAGAGACTCCCATTCGCTCCATATAGCTTGCTCCCCCCTCATCAGCTTCTGGTAGCCATTCCACCCGAGCTGTGTCAGCTCCTCGGGCGGCATCACAGTTGCAAGAAAGGAGTGATACATGGGCTTAGAGGCCCGAACTCCGAGGCCATCAGCACCCCTAACATTCCCCAATATAAGGCTTTTGAAAGTGCGATATGGCACTGGCCCTTTATCCAGCACCTTGCGGGGGAATATGATGTCCTCCATACCCGCTCACACTCCCCGCATCTTGCCTGGAACAGGCCTAGCGAACCGACACCCGAGCAAAGGTGGTGGCGGCATCCTTTCATCATTCATGCTCTTCCCGGCTCTTGTCCTGCCTTTTCCCGCTTTTTCCGAACCTCGAGCCGCCAGACTTGACCCGAGTAAGCGGCGCTCAACTCCCCGTTAATTGCTCCGCCTGCCAAGCACCCCTGCTTCCCTGGAGACCACCCTGAACGCTTAAAAATAGCCCAGTGTCTTAAATGAGACCCCCACCACGGACACCCCCCCCCTCAACCACGAAATCGTGCTCAGTCAGCGAAACTGACATTTTTGCCAAGTAGAGCAGACCTCAGGGAGTCAGAATCCGTGCTGAAAGTTGAAATTGACCCAACCATGCTCTTGCACTGATTTTAGGGGTTAAGGTGTGGCTTAAACGAGGCTCTACTCCACATCAATCCGAAAACCCATTTTCTTCCCCTGGAAAATATTTGGAGATGGAATAATGGTCAGTTTGACCTCAAATTTGGCACCAAGGTTCCTTATCAGATATCTTATGATGCCATGTGGTCAAAAAAATTTTTGGGAGTTGGCAGCATGGTAACATGGTGACATTTGCTAGCAAAAAATACCGTATTTTCAGCACTTTCTGGCATGTATGCATATATAATGACATCAAATGAACTCAGTTGGGCCTGGAACTTTGCACATGTTCTAAACACATCCCATGCAACATGCCCACAAAGTTTCAGGCTGGCTGGATGACAAATTGGTGACAAATGCAAGCATAAATACCCAAAAAATGCAGTTTTTCATGGTTTTTTAAGGGTTTTATCACACATTGAATTGAATTGAATTGAATTGTAACATAACTCCGTTGGGAGTATATGTAGCACATAGCCCTTGAGAGGGGGCATATGGCCTATCATACATCCTAAGCTACTTCCTGCAAGGGTGGGGATGTAAAGGACCCTTGCTCTAGGTGCACCAGGGCACGTGCATCCCCATGATCTTCAAGCTATGCCCAGCGAAGGGGGAGCCTGTCATGGGGGGGAAGAGCAGCATAGCTATACAAAAAGCTAGGGCATGGCGTCTCAGCAGAGAGTTACTCCCTGCATGGGCACAACATAACTAAATAAAGCTAGGCATCATCTGGAGTGTGGCTCATCATAGGCACACATGTACATGATTAAATAAAGCGCGTGGCTTAGCTGGGATAGGGCCTCTAGGAGGCGTACATGTACATGGCCACGGTCTATCTATTCTACACTACTGCTGTATTCCCCTAAGCTGGGGCGTTTATCACACATATGCATACATAATGACACCAAATGAACTCAGTTGGGCCTGGAACTTTGCACATGTTCTAAACACATCCCATGCAGCATGCCCACAAAGTTTCAGGCTGGTTGGATGACAAATTGGTGACAAATGCTAGCATAAATACCCCCAAAATGCAGTTTTTCATGGTTTTCCAAGGGTTTCATCACACATATGCATATATATAATGACACCAAATGAACTCAGTTGGGCCTGGAACTTTGCATATGTTCTAAACACATCCCATGAAGCATGCCCACAAAGTTTCAGGCTGGTTGGTTGACGAAATGGTGACAGATGCTAGCATAAATACCCCCAAATGCATTTTTTCCATGGTTTTCCAAGGTTTTCATCACACATATGCATATATAATGACACCAAATGAACTCAGTTGGGCCTGGAACTTTGCACATGTTCTAAACACATCCCATGCAGCATGCCCACAAAGTTTCAGGCTGGTTAGATGGCAAAATGGTGACATATGCTAGCATAAATACCCCCCAATATGCAGTTTTTCATGGTTTTCCAAGGGTTCCGACACATGGGTGCACATATCAATTAACTCAGTTAAGCCTAGAACTTTGCACAGCTCATAAAAACATCTATGTTATCTGCCCACAAGAAATTCAGACTGTTTGCACGACAAATAGGTGACAGATGCTAGCGAACATAACACAAAAAATGCAGTTCCTAGTAATTGTTTTTCAAGGGTTTCATCACATAGTTGTCAAGATTTCATTCCAGTTTGGAATGTATAATCAGGTTCCCAACAACACATCTAGATTATATATTATGTGACAATGCAGGAAGGCAGACTTAGGGGCACACGCCCATGATACAACGTCAACATGTGCATCAATAACACACATGAAACTTAACTAATCATCATAATAAAAAGCACACCTTCCCAACCCACCCACCCACCCACCCACCCACCCACCCACCCACCCACCCACCCACCCACCCACCCACCCACCCACCCACCCACCCACCACCCACCCACCCACCCACCCACCCACCCACCACCCACCCACCCACCCACCCACCCACCCACCACCCACCCACCCACCCACCCACCCACCCACCCACCCACCCACCCACCCACCCACCCACCCACCCACCCACCCACCCACCCACCCACCCACCCGACCACCCACCCATATAACCACGCACGCACGGACACACACACGCACGCACGCACGCACGCACGCACGCACGCACGCACGCACGCATGCACGCACGCACGCACGCACGCATGCACACACGCACGCACGCACGCATGCACGCACGCACACACACCCTCCCCCATTCATGCCCTCCGTCAGTCATGCCCTCCCTCCTCCCTCCTCCTCCCTCCCTCCCTCCCTCCCTCCCTCCCTCCCTCCCTCCTCCCTCCCTCCCTCCCTCCCTCCCTCCCTCCCTCCCTCCCTCCCTCCCTCCCTCCCTCCTCCCTCCCTCCCTCCCTCCCTCCCTCCCTCCTCCCTCCCTCCCTCCCTCCCTCCCTCCCTCCCTCCCTCCCTCCCTCCCTCCCTCCAGTTAAAGAAACTGTGGCTGAACTGTGGTTCAGCCTGCACTGATTAATATATACAGAGGAAGTAGTTATATTAATCAATAGGTTTACGTTGCTGGTTATGGCTACCAGCACAGAATGCACGAGGCACGTGAGAACCGTCGCCAAAGGTGCGAGGACACAGGTGCAGGGAAAGTGGTGCTACCAAGTGGCAGCGCCTGCTCGTTATATACTAATTGTGACGCAGTCACATCCAGATGACTGATAGGACAGATCATCTCACAATATTGCTGTCCTTCACTCTGGACCAGCAGATCTCGACTCGTTATCCATAAATAGTCACATCAGTGTCCTGTCGCACAAGTCCTGTCACTATTTGTTACGTCTAATCAATAGCATTGAATAGACCGCAGTGTCGGAGACTAAATGTCCTATCGTACACTGTGACAAGACGTCGTATGCCACGCGTCACTTGAAGAACCAGTGACCGTAGAATCACTGAATCCAAGTAGAATGTAGTAGAACAGTATCTTGCTCATATCTCGAGCAATACTCATCAGAATGAACCCGTTTCTGGATTGTAGTAACCGGAAGTAGAATCTCTACAAGCCAAGTAGCTTAGTAGAATAATATTGCTTGCCAGGCAATATTAACTCCAGCCCTTTCTTCTCTTTTAGAGCTTGGACGTAACAGCCATATTAACTCCAGCCCTTTCTTTCTTTTAGAGCTGTTAGGCTTGGCAACACATATATAGAAACAACATGCATAGCACTTGACATCCCTCCCAGCTCTCTGTAGTCTCTGCTCGGGATTAATCAAGCACCAGATCACAATACATCTCAGCCATGACGAATTACAATGAATTCCCTATCCACTGGAAGTAGAAAGCCAAGTGTTTGGAGTAGCAGCTTGTGGCTAACCAGAATAATGACCAAAATGGAATCATCACCATAATGGCTCCTGATTGGAACCCCACAAGTTACCCACAAGACCTTATCAGGTAGACATTGATAGTTATCAGAACTGGCGCCCACCATGGACTGAGAAATAGCACATCACAAAATATATTAAGCACATGACAAACTACCTTCCTCTGTCTGGGACAAAACTAGGGGGACCTGTCGCCACCTCACCAGCAAGGTTGATGGGTCAGCCAATCCGGGAAAATCCGCCTAAGCAGCCCCAGGGAATCGAACCCTGCCCTATAAAATCCCTTTGGTTGAGACAAACCTCAAACTGAGGACAAACCCCCAACCAACATCATGCTCCATGACTGAGCATTACATAGAATACAGTATTATACACATATGTACACAGAGCATTACTGCCCTCAGAGCATCACAGCTCTCAGCATAACAGAGCCCAGCTCTATGTTAGCTCTTCTCACCCAATCAGTCACCAAGCTCAAAGCTCCAACTGGAATTGCTCAACTCACACAGAGGAGCTCATCAGCTTGCATGTAAAGAAGCTTATATTGCTCAGCAGACTTGTGAGGCAACTTAGTCAAGGCATCAGCAGGATTCTCAGAACCTGGAAGATGTTGAATATCCACCAGACCTGCCAACTCCTTCAGCAGGAGATAATCCAGATCTCTGCTTCTGGCCAACTGCTTGTGCACAAACTGGACCATGCCCATGTTATCTGAAAGGATCAAAGTTTCCAGCTGAAGAGTATGAGGAGTCACTGAAGCCATAGCTAGCAACAGCTCCTTGATGTACAAACTGGACTGAATCCCTTCACAAATGGCTCTGCACTCAGAGACATCTGAACTCACAGCAACCCTTCTTTGAAGACGACTGTACCAGGCCACAAAACTAGGCCTATGTTGCTGAAGCACAAACAAGCCAGCTGACCTGCCTCTGACCTTAGAAACTTGCCTGCTATCCATGGAGCTATCAACATAGATATCCAAGGAAAATGGCAAAGACAAATCAATCCCAGCTAAAGTAATACCAGGAGACTTGTTAACATGTGCAATAATCTGGGAAGGCTCCTCCAGAATTAGCACATCATCAGGGGATCTGCTATGGACCATCATGTCAGGCCCAAAAATGCTGCCATACCAGGCCAACTTGCCTTTCAGCTCAGGTGCAATGGATGACGTCATGACCTCTGGAACAGATTGAAGAATGGTACTCTTGTAGTCATTGCCCGCCTGCAGCCACTGACTCCCCTCCTGAACCAATGTAGCCTGCATTCCACAGAACGTGACAGCCTCTCCAGGCTTCTGCCACAATTCTTTTCCCAAAGGAAATGCATCATTAATGATGGGCACAAACTGACTCAACCACTTAGTGGGAGCAATCAAGTGCAAGTCATCACCATGCAGGCTAGCATACACAGGTAAATCATGCCACCTACCCAGCAATAAACATGGGTCCACAGATGACACCTTCAACCCACAGTGTTTAGTCAAGAAGTCTTCGGCAGGGTAAGCCTCCAAATGATGGGACTGGACCTGAGACCTTCTAGACCCTTCAGAATCAGCAGGTAGCTAGACTGGAGCTCTGCCTGCCAGGCTACAGGAACTGGCACATGAAATGGTGTTTCACAATGCCACACCTGTTGAGCCACACTGGGATCACCCTTCAGAAATGCTCTCTTGAAATCTAGCAGAACTGAAGACATATCAGCACCCTGGTTCAGCATACCGACATACAGGCACAACAAAATACTTGCCCACGCTCCTTGCTATGATATGCTCACATGGGTCTTATTGCACCCACAGTTTGCCGGATCGTTAGCCTGTCCTTTTAGCTAGCCGCGCCCGATTGCAGCTGTGGCATGCCTTTGGCATGAAGGAGACTGGGGGTCTCTGCCCTTTCTCCTGTAGTGCACACACAGGGATTAAAAGCACTTCGGTGCTCCGTGACTCCCCAACGGGAGCACGAGTTTAATTAATTAATTAATTAAAATACGCCATGTATCATGTAGCATCCCAGGTGTATACAACTCCTCGCCCGGAAGATCCCCAGTACCACGGTATTCATTAAGAACTGGACGCACATGGGGAATAGACACCCCCTCTACCTCCTTCCGCTTGATGACGAATCTGAGCTTCAACCGTGTACTGTATGGGGGAACTTCATTCACAGGCTGACAGCAGTCAAACTGCAACCACTCCTCTAGAGCCTTGGCAAATGCTAGCCTCCAGGCCTCAAACATTAGAGGAGAACTCATTTCCTGGACAAGCTGATCATAGCTAAGAGGAGAATGAGCAGCCAGTGATCTCTTAGTAATACCTATACTGCTAGGGTGAAGAGCAGCTGGCATCACAAGACTGGAAGCCACAGGAATCTGATCCTCAGGCCACTGCACATTCCTGATCGCTTTCACAGAGAAAAAATTAAAATTCAGGGCCCTGAAGTTAGTCAGTGGAATGCTACCCCAACCCTTACGAATAAGGCTATGAGATACAACCACAACTCCAGGGGTGCAAAGAAAATTCTGACCCAAGATGATAGGACCATCATAGTCTTCCAGCACTAGGAAGGAAACATCTACACCCATAACTGGCAAGATGATTTCTCCTACCACTTTCAAATGAACCCTGCCACTAAAGTCAGACACCCAGGAACAGCTAGACTCGCCAATCTGCCGCTGCCCTGCAATTGACCAACGACGAATGCGTCGAAATAGTGCGTTTCTTAGCACAGGCCACGCAAGCTCCATGGGGCCACAGCGCCCATCCGCGACAAGAACCTGGAGAGGTTCTTTGCCAGGGGAGACCACCGCCTCGCTATCTTATGCAGCTTCTTCCAGCTACCTATGGACACAATCGCTGCCAAGATCCGCGCCCCAGCCCAGCCTGCGCGGCCGACAGACACATACATCGGCTTCCTCCCTCTGCAAGGATGACATCCGAGCAGTGCTGGAGGAGCATGCACGTGACCTGGCCGTTGGCCGAGAAGCTGACCTCGCTGAACACGACGCTTGAAACACGGTGGAGGCCCGGGTCTCCAATGTGGAAACCAAGGTCGTCCGCAAGCTCCAACCCCAGTTCACGGCGCTGCACACCGCGGCGCAGGCATCTGAGACGCACGCTGCACTTGTCTCTCGCCTCAACCAGGTGGAGGGCAAGTGCGGCGTGCTCATGAAGAAGCTTGAAGCCATCACCGCTCACACCGAGGCCCTGGCCTCACAGGTCCTAAAGATAGCGGAGCAGACGGCCACCATCGCATCCCAGCCACCCCGGCTGGATGCTGGTGACCTCCCGCCCCTCTCTTATGCGGACCTGCTGCGGACAGCGACCGCCTCCACCACCAACGCCATCGCTACGAAACTCCAGGAGCTTGAAGACCTCCGCCAGGCCCAGCAACGGGAGGCCATCGACCGCGCCCGCCGCGACTGCCGGGTGGTGCTGCATCGTTTCCCCCAGAAGCCAGGTGAGACGTCAACCTCCCTTGCCGACGAGCTTAAGGACCAGCTCCTTACCCTCATGGGCCTGGTAGGTGAGGTAGAACTGCGTGGGTGCCACCGCCTTCCCAACTCACGGGATAAGGCGGCTCCCCCACCAGTCCTGCTCACCTTCCCCTCCCGTGAGGACAAGCAGCGGTTCCTCTCTCGTCGCAAGCGGTTGCACGACCTCACCTGGACGCTGGACGACGACCTGACCCCCGCTCAGCAGCAGCAGCGACGCGACCTGTGGCCGGAATACCTCCGCCACAAGCAGGACCCGCAGAAGCCCAAGGTGTACTGGAGGGGCGGGGACGTGATGATCAATCACAAGATGTGGACGCCCCCAGCGGGCTAGAATAGCTTGCTTAATAGCCCTAGCTTGTATCCACTGGTAGTCACTGCCGCTATGGCAGCCATGCTTAGAATGTTTGCCTAGCTGTGCCAACTTACCTAGCCACGTGCACCGCTCACGCACGGTACACAACCAGCCATAGCCTTAGCTTAGTCCTTGTACAGCCATGCTACGTCCTGGCTATGATCAGATTACTTGCCCACGCTCCTCGCTATGCCATGCTCACATGGGTCTTATTGCACCCACAGATTGCCGGATCGTTAGCGTGTCCGTTTAGCTAGCGTGCCCGAATGCAGCTGTGGCATGCCTTAGGCATGAAGGAGACTGGGGGTCTCTACCCTTTCTCCTGTTGTGCACACACAGGGATTAAAAGCACTTCGGTGCTCCGCGACTCCCCAACGGG
>RPFO01000667.1:3604272-3609272 GCA_009746045.1 Mesostigma viride | reverse complement strand
TGCTCGCCTGAATTCTCCTTGTATGACCTGGTTGTTTATAAGGGTCGGTGGCTATTAGTTAGTGGTCCGAAAAAAATTAATTGTAGGTTTTATACGACTTGCTTGCAAAGATTCGTTTTTGGTTGCAACGGCTGAGATTAGCTAGGGACCTGTAGGGTCGGCTGGTTGCTTAACGAATCTTTAACTGATTTAGTTTTTTTAGTGAGTCCTTATAAATTATTGTATAGTGGACTCGGACCGGCACAAGGGGCCGATGGGCGAGTTTTATGTTTCATCATGATTGCATTCATGATAAGATGCAGGGAGCAATGGGGGGCGGGCCAAAGGGGGGGAGGGATGGGGTGCTTAAGGACGCAGGATACGGGATC
The DNA here is from genome assembly GCA_009746045.1 of Mesostigma viride. Classification (NCBI taxonomy): domain Eukaryota; kingdom Viridiplantae; phylum Streptophyta; class Mesostigmatophyceae; order Mesostigmatales; family Mesostigmataceae; genus Mesostigma; species Mesostigma viride. The sequence goes on along the minus strand of RPFO01000667.1, from coordinate 3,608,904 downwards.
ACAAGGCCAAAAGGCCAAAGGGAAAGAGAAGGGGCTGGTGCCAGAGCCGAAAGACAAGGGGCTGGTGCCAGAGCCGAAAGACAAGGGGCTGGTGCCAGAGCCGAAAGACAAGGGGCTGGTGCCAGAGCCGAAAGACAAGGGGCGGTGCCAGAGCCGAAAGAGAAGGGGCGGTGCCAGAGCCGAAAGAGAAGGGGCGGTGCCAGAGCCGAAAGAGAAGGGGCTGGTGCCAGAGCCGAAAGACAAGGGGCTGGTGCCAGAGCCGAAAGAGAAGGGGCGGTGCCAGAGCCGAAAGAGAAGGGGCTGGTGCCAGAGCCGAAAGACAAGGGGCGGTGCCAGAGCTGAAAGAGAAGGGGCTGGTGCCAGAGCCGAAAGACAAGGGGCGGTGCCAGAGCCGAAAGAGAAGGGGCTGGTGCCAGAGCCGAAAGACAAGGGGCGGTGCCAGAGCCGAAAGACAAGGGGCGGTGCCAGAGCCGAAAGAGAAGGGGCTGGTGCCAGAGCCGAAAGAGAAGGGGCGGTGCCAGAGCCGAAAGACAAGGGGCGGTGCCAGAGCCGAAAGAGAAGGGGCGATGCCAGAGCCGAAAGAGAAGGGGCTGGTGCCAGAGCCGAAAGACAAGGGGCTGGTGCCAGAGCCGAAAGAGGAGGGGCGGTGCCAGAGCCGAAAGACAAGGGGCTGGTGCCAGAGCCGAAAGACAAGGGGCGGTGCCAGAGCCGAAAGAGAAGGGGCGGTGCCAGAGCCGAAAGACAAGGGGCTGGTGCCAGAGCCGAAAGAGAAGGGGCTGGTGCCAGAGCCGAAAGAGAAGGGGCTGGTGCCAGAGCCGAAAGAGAAGGGGCGGTGCCAGAGCCGAAAGAGAAGGGGCGGTGCCAGAGCCGAAAGAGAAGGGGCGGTGCCAGAGCCGAAAGACAAGGGGCTGGTGCCAGAGCCGAAAGACAAGGGGCGGTGCCAGAGCCGAAAGAGAAGGGGCGGTGCCAGAGCCGAAAGACAAGGGGCTGGTGCCAGAGCCGAAAGACAAGGGGCGGTGCCAGAGGCGAAAGAGAAGGGGCGGTGCCAGAGCCGAAAGAGAAGGGGCGGTGCCAGAGCCGAAAGAGAAGGGGCTGGTGCCAGAGCCGAAAGAGAAGGGGCGGTGCCAGAGCCGAAAGAGAAGGGGCTGGTGCCAGAGCCGAAAGACAAGGGGCTGGTGCCAGAGCCGAAAGAGAAGGGGCGGTGCCAGAGCCGAAAGAGAAGGGGCTGGTGCCAGAGCCGAAAGAGAAGGGGCAGTGCCAGAGCCGAAAGAGAAGGGGCGGTGCCAGAGCCGAAAGACAAGGGGCTGGTGCCAGAGCCGAAAGACAAGGGGCGGTGCCAGAGCCGAAAGAGAAGGGGCTGGTGCCAGAGCCGAAAGACAAGGGGCCGTGCCAGAGCCGAAAGAGAAGGGGCGGTGCCAGAGCCGAAAGAGAAGGGGCGGTGCCAGAGCTGAGCGATCCAACCTCCAAGATGGGTTGGCACCTGTGTCAGCCTCGTTTGAGTTCTACTGTCTGATAGTGTGCTCTCTCTTGTATTCTCCTATGTCGTCTCCTGTGCTCATGCAACCTGCTCTCTGTACACTGCTCTTTGTTACCGGCCTCGCGCATTCTACACACCCGTATCTTTGCTGCTGCCTCTCACTTCCCGCCTGATGCGTGCTGTCATGACTCTCCTTCCCTCTTGTCTTCTCCCTTGTATCCTAATCCAACTGGCTCGTCTTCTACTCAACCCATGGTCCCGCCACCCGCAACGTTCACCTCGATGATGATGCGGCGTATGTCAGCATACACAGAGCTACCAAGGTGCTTCAGGAAGTTGCAGCCCGGGTCCTGCAGTGCCCGGAACGCCTCGGCCAGGTGGTAATTCTGGAAACCGCAACGGTCGCACAGGCAAGCAAAGAGCACAGCCGCCGTCCGTTCCAGCACCAAGGGGCGACATAGCGCGGATGGTGTGGATGGTGTGTGTGTGTGTGTGTGTGTGTGTGTGTGTGTGTGTGTGTGTGTGAAGACGAGTTAAGGCGCATACAGAGACAGACAGACAGGGGGATATACGCCTGGTAAGATGTACGTTTTAAGCTCTTCACCAGATATGAGCCAGCAAGTCGTTAAAAATTAAGCATACACATGCATACATAGCTAAACAGGTAGGTAGGTACGTAGGCAGGCAGGCAGGCAGGCAGGCAGGCAGGCAGGCAGGCAGGCAGGCAGGCAGGCGGGCGGGCGGGCGGGCGGGCGGGCGGGCGGGCGGGCGGGCGGCGCGGCGGCGCGGGCGGGCGGGCGGCGGGCGGGCGGGCGGGCGGGCGGGCGGGCGGGCGGGCGGGCGGGCGGGCGGGCGGGCGGGGGCGGCGGGCGGGCGGCGGGCGGGCGGGGCGGGCGGGCGGCGGGCGGGCGGGCGGCGGGCGGGCGGCGGCGGGCGGGCGGCGGCGGGCGGGCGGGCGGGCGGGCGGGCGGGCGGGCGCGGGCGGGCGGGCGGGCGGGCGGGCGGGCGGGCGGGCGGGCGGCGGGCGGGCGGGCGGGCGGGCGGCGGGCGGGCGGGCGGGCGGGCGGGCGGGCGGCGCGGCGGGCGGCGGGCGGGCGGGGGGCGGGCGGGCGGGCGGGCGGCGGGCGGGCGGGCGGGCGGCGGGCGGGCGGGCGGCGGCGGGCGGCGCGGGCGGGCGGGCGGGCAGGCAGGCAGGCAGGCAGGCAGAGCTGAGGGCAGGCAGGCGGCAGCTCGGTAGGTTTATGATGTGTTCCCGACAGGTATTGATCACACAAGTGTGCAGATAAAGTTGAGAGGTGGCATGAATGGCAAGTGGCGTATTGACAAAACCAGTCGTAAGCAGTCATGGATGAGATAGAGAGACAGAGGGAGAGACAGACAGAGAGAGACAGTGAGTGAGAGAGAGACAGAGACATAGACATAGAGAGAGTGAGAGAGAGTGAGTGAGAGAAAGAGACAGACAGAGAGAGATGTCTTACCTTTATGCATTTGCGCCCTTTGCCTACATGCGCCCTCAACCACGCACCTGCGACACCCAGGCCTTCCATCTATGACCGCGCCCTGTCAGTGACACAGTCTGAAATAAGTGGGCCAAAAACAGCCATGGGAGCTGCCCAAGCGAAACCATGCACACTTTGCATCAAGTGACGCAGCTGGCCAAGCTACCTGGGGAAGCACACAAGGTGTACTAAGGGTTCACAGTGCACTAGGTGAATTATGCACGAGGTGCCCAACATGAGGCATGCAAGGGCATGCTTGCGCGGGCGCCAAGCCAAGCGAGTGGCAAGGAGCCACCTAGTCACCCTGCAATTAATGTTGTTCTATAAAATAAAGAATTCTCCCCCCAGTCCAACCCTACCACTCCCACAAATCAACCCAAGAGAAGCCTCTTGCTGGGCTAGTGCCAGCAGGCTCAGCCATCCGGGCGTGTATTCCAGGCGGAATATTTCCGCAGGCACATTCCCAGGTCCAAAACAGACAGTCGCATTGCCTTCAGGATGGCGTAAGGAAAATAGTAGCAACACAGTCGTAGGATCCAAAATTTAAGCCACATATAGGAAAATAGAACAGCTCACCTTCAGGATGCCATTGCCAGCTGGAATAGGCTGCTTTCACGGCGCAAACGGTCAACCTAACTCCCATTGTGAAAAAAAATCCCAGCGCCAATGTAAGAATTACTTAACCCACCTCCAGGATGGAGTAGTCATTGTAGCATATCGCCAGCTCGCCGCCCGTGCGCTGGACGAAGTCGTTGTTCACCCCCGGGTGCTTGTAGTCATGCACTAGCCCCGCGCAGATGGCCGCCAGCACATCCACGTGGCGCAGGTACTCGCCCATGCCGCTCTCGGTCAGCAGGTGGAAGAGGCAGCCGGTGACGTCGGCAATATGCGCCGCCGAGTGGTAGAGTGCATCAGGCCTCATGCCGCTGCCAGGAGCCACGGGGGGGAGGACAGGGAACGGGGTAGAAGGTAGAGGGGCCCCGTGTGTTGACAGGGAAGACAGCAGCAACGTCAGGAGACGTTCAAATTTCTTGTTGTAGATTAGGCAAATATCATCATCTCCAGTACAAGCAAATCTGAACCATTCAAGTGCAAATATGAACAATTCTAGTGTGAGCAAATTTGAATAGTTAGATAAAACTTCAGAATAGGCTAATCACGTATCCGGCCGCACCTTGACCCGAGTACTACAGTACTCGGTACTGTAAACTGACGATACAATGCCCCTGTATCATCCTGAGATGTACGCGGGATCAATGATCGTCGATATTGGCTAAAGATAGCGTGTTCAGACTGCGTCATCTCTACCTGGCAACAAACCCAGCAGCAGCATTTGCACATAAGGTTTAAAGGCCCTGACGCGGCTTCCAGTGCTCCCCCTCGCGCTTGCTGCTCGAGCGTGGTCCGGTAGCGCACATATGAGGCAACAAAACCAGCCGTAGCACATAGCTACGCATGAGTACTTGCACACACCTTTCCAGCGTGGTCAGGTACCGCACGAGCTTGTTGCGGGGGATGCTGAACTCGTTCAGCAGGCCCGCGCAGTCCAGCGCCACGTAGCCCACAAAAAGGATTGGACGGTCGTCGGTGACGCGCGCCAGCGTGAGCGTGTCAAGCTCCAGAGACCCCAACTTGCTCAGCGACTCGATGACCTCA
>RPFO01000667.1:3591772-3594272 GCA_009746045.1 Mesostigma viride | reverse complement strand
TGGCAATGGCAATGGCAATGGCAATGGCAATGGCAATGGCAATGGCAATGGCAATGGCAATGGCAATGGCAATGGCAATGGCAATGGCAATGGCAATGGCAATGGCAATGGCAATGGCAATGGCAATGGCAATGGCAATGGCAATGGCAATGGCAATGGCAATGGCAATGGCAATGGCAATGGCAATGGCAATGGCAATGGCAATGGCAATGGCAATGGCAATGGCAATGGCAATGGCAATGGCAATGGCAATGGCAATGGCAATGGCAATGGCAATGGCAATGGCAATGGCAATGGCAATGGCAATGGCAATGGCAATGGCAATGGCAATGGCAATGGCAATGGCAATGGCAATGGCAATGGCAATGGCAATGGCAATGGCAATGGCAATGGCAATGGCAATGGCAATGGCAATGGCAATGGCAATGGCAATGGCAATGGCAATGGCAATGGCAATGGCAATGGCAATGGCAATGGCAATGGCAATGGCAATGGCAATGGCAATGGCAATGGCAATGGCAATGGCAATGGCAATGGCAATGGCAATGGCAATGGCAATGGCAATGGCAATGGCAATGGCAATGGCAATGGCAATGGCAATGGCAATGGCAATGGCAATGGCAATGGCAATGGCAATGGCAATGGCGATGGCGATGGCGATGGCGATGGCGATGGCGATGGCGATGGCGATGGCAATGGCAATGGCAATGGCAATGGCAATGGCAATGGCAATGGCAATGGCAATGGCAATGGCAATGGCAATGGCAATGGCAATGGCAATGGCAATGGCAATGGCAATGGCAATGGCAATGGCAATGGCAATGGCAATGGCAATGGCAATGGCAATGGCAATGGCAATGGCAATGGCAATGGCAATGGCAATGGCAATGGCAATGGCAATGGCAATGGCAATGGCAATGGCAATGGCAATGGCAATGGCAATGGCAATGGCAATGGCAATGGCAATGGCAATGGCAATGGCAATGGCAATGGCAATGGCAATGGCAATGGCAATGGCAATGGCAATGGCAATGGCAATGGCAATGGCAATGGCAATGGCAATGGCAATGGCAATGGCAATGGCAATGGCAATGGCAATGGCAATGGCAATGGCAATGGCAATGGCAATGGCAATGGCAATGGCAATGGCAATGGCAATGGCAATGGCAATGGCAATGGCAATGGCAATGGCAATGGCAATGGCAATGGCAATGGCAATGGCAATGGCAATGGCAATGGCAATGGCAATGGCAATGGCAATGGCAATGGCAATGGCAATGGCAATGGCAATGGCAATGGCAATGGCAATGGCAATGGCAATGGCAATGGCAATGGCAATGGCAATGGCAATGGCAATGGCAATGGCAATGGCAATGGCAATGGCAATGGCAATGGCAATGGCAATGGCAATGGCAATGGCAATGGCAATGGCAATGGCAATGGCAATGGCAATGGCAATGGCAATGGCAATGGCAATGGCAATGGCAATGGCAATGGCAATGGCAATGGCAATGGCAATGGCAATGGCAATGGCAATGGCAATGGCAATGGCAATGGCAATGGCAATGGCAATGGCAATGGCAATGGCAATGGCAATGGCAATGGCAATGGCAATGGCAATGGCAATGGCAATGGCAATGGCAATGGCAATGGCAATGGCAATGGCAATGGCAATGGCAATGGCAATGGCAATGGCAATGGCAATGGCAATGGCAATGGCAATGGCAATGGCAATGGCAATGGCAATGGCAATGGCAATGGCAATGGCAATGGCAATGGCAATGGCAATGGCAATGGCAATGGCAATGGCAATGGCAATGGCAATGGCAATGGCAATGGCAATGGCAATGGCAATGGCAATGGCAATGGCAATGGCAATGGCAATGGCAATGGCAATGGCAATGGCAATGGCAATGGCAATGGCAATGGCAATGGCAATGGCAATGGCAATGGCAATGGCAATGGCAATGGCAATGGCAATGGCAATGGCAATGGCAATGGCAATGGCAATGGCAATGGCAATGGCAATGGCAATGGCAATGGCAATGGCAATGGCAATGGCAATGGCAATGGCAATGGCAATGGCAATGGCAATGGCAATGGCAATGGCAATGGCAATGGCAATGGCAATGGCAATGGCAATGGCAATGGCAATGGCAATGGCAATGGCAATGGCAATGGCAATGGCAATGGCAATGGCAATGGCAATGGCAATGGCAATGGCAATGGCAATGGCAATGGCAATGGCAATGGCAATGGCAATGGCAATGGCAATGGCAATGGCAATGGCAATGGCAATGGCAATGGCAATGGCAATGGCAATGGCAATGGCAATGGCAATGGCAATGGCAATGGCAATGGCAATGGCAATGGCAATGGCAATGGCAATGGCAATGGCAATGGCAATGGCAATGGCAATGGCAATGGCAATGGCAATGGCAATGGCAATGGCAATGGCAATGGCAATGGCAATGGCAATGGCAATGGCAATGGCAATGGC
>RPFO01000667.1:3426772-3589272 GCA_009746045.1 Mesostigma viride | reverse complement strand
GGGGAGAATTTTAAGGCTTACGTTTAACGGGTCAAGGGGAGGGGCAGCGAGTGGCAAAGGAGAGGGAGCAGACGTGTGGGGGAGGGGAACGGCAGCCAGGGGACAGAAGCGGTAGCTCTGCAAGAAATCTTGACCTTGGCAGAGACAACTATGAATGCAGGGCCTGAACCAATATTTCTGGACTATAACAACGCTGGTGCAGACATTCGTGGCATACAAACAACGCTGGCACAACCCAGTCGTCAAATCTGCAAAGAAAACCCTACCGCGACACAAACTGGACGATCTCGTCATTCGAAGCCGTGGCGGGCAAGGGGAGTGCCTGAACAGCCCCTGGGGGTGGCGGGATGGCTACCGCCCCATGCGTGGAGGACAGGATGTGCAGCTCCGGCCCTGCCGCGATGAACATGACCCCGCCCATCTCGGCCATGACCCCAAGTCCCTGCAGGTACCGCTTGATGCGGGCCGCCTGGTACGAGATGGTCAGGACCGCCTGCACGGTGTTTGTCACAGGGTCCCTAAATGGTACCACCAGGTACATGGTCGGCTCCCAGATGCCGCTCAGGGCTGCGGGGCGGGGGGGGGGAAGGCCACGGGGGCGAGCGGAGAGTTGAGGGCCAAGGGACAGACACGATATGCCGGGGACAGCTTGCAGAATCCAACTTTGGTGACGGGAGTGGAATTATCGTGCAGCCGCTGAGCAGTTGAGCAGAAGGGGTGGTTTAGAGCATGGCAAGGTGACGTTCCTTTTTCCGCAGGTGAAGGTGGACACAGATCTACAAACGGGTGCACGATCAAGGACAGTAGGAAAGGCTAGGATAATAGCTTGAGGAAATTTTGAGGAAACAGGGTCAGGCATAATTAGATTAGGATAGGGTGTACCAGGCCGCCGTCGTCAGTAAATGCGGGTTGTTTAGACAGCTTACCCATCAACCCAAGGCGGGCCTGATTCAGTATCTATCATCCCAAGGCGGGCCTAATACAGTACCCATCATCCCAAGGCGGGCCTAATACAGTACCCATCATCCCAAGGCGGGCCTAATACAGTACCCATCATCTCAAGGCGGGCCTAATACAGAACCCATCATCCCAAGGCGGGCCTAATACAGTACCCATCATCCCAAGGCGGGCCTAATACAGTACCCATCATCCCAAGGCGGGCCTAATACAGTACCCATCATCCCAAGGCGGGCCTAATACAGAACCCATCATCCCAAGGCGGGCCTAATAAAGTACCCATCATCCCAAGGGGGGCCTAATACAGAACCCATCATCCCAAGGCGGGCCTAATACAGTACCCATCATCCCAAGGCGGGCCTAATACAGAACCCATCATCCCAAGGCGGGCCTAATACAGTACCCATCATCCCACGGCGGGCCTAATACAGTACCCATCATCCCAAGGCGGGCCTAATACAGTACCCATCATCCCAAGGCGGGCCTAATACAGAACCCATCATCCCAAGGCGGGCCTAATACAGTACCCATCATCCCAAGGCGGGCCTAATACAGTACCCATCATCCCAAGGCGGGCCTAATACAGTACCCATCATCCCAAGGCGGGCCTAATACAGAACCCATCAAGCCAAGGTGGTTAGTTAAGTACCCATCAAGCCAAGGCAGGTCTAGTACAGTACCCATGAGGCCAAGGCGTGCCACGTACCCATGGTAACCTTGAGGTTTGTCTGCCCGTGTGCCAGCATCTGCCCCGCCAGCCACAGCGGGTGGCTCTTCATCGGCGGGAGCGGCGAGATGTACTCCTGGGGGTCCATGATGGCAGGGCACTTGCCCAGCTCGCACACCTTGGCCCGGGGCCCGTCCGTCAATGGGACCCCCGTCCTAGGGTCAGGAACATACGCGTAAATGGACGCGTAAGGGTCATCTGGAGGGGCGGGGATGCCCACCGCCAGGGTAGCGTTCAGGATGGCTCGCTCGGGGCCAAAGCGGCGGTACGCGGACATGAGACCCTCGTCAGTGACCATGTATACAGCAGTGGACTCGGTAAACGCGACCGCAGTGTTCCACAAGCAGGCGAGGATGTTGGTGGAGAGTGACGTGCGCGAGAAGTCTGGCGTGACCTCGATGCACTTGAAGGTGGACAAGGAGCCGACAATGAGCAAGTCGAGATAATCCTGAGAGGCGGGAGGCAGCAGTGTCGTGGGTGAGTGGGTGTGTGGGTGGGTGTGTGGGGTTAGATAAACAATTTCTTAACAGTTACGATGAAAGATAATTATCCTAGGAAAATGCCTTTCGTGGAGGAGGGGGGGGGGGGGGGCTGATGACAGCAAGAGATAAACCAACCTTGGCAACCACAGGGGATAAGACAGGCAGCCGCGTTGACTCACCTACCAGGGGCCCCTGAACATCAAAATTGCAGTACGTGATAATTATTCGTAAAAATCTTCTTTGAATGGCAATTTGATGAAATCCCACAATATGCTGCGTCAAAGCTTACCGTTGGTCCACTGATCAGGGGTGGGTTTTCCCGATAATTATGGCTAACAATCTGCCCATCCAAGGGCACTGCGCCCAACGGGGTCTCCGATCGAAAGGGACTGCATACAAGCAAGACACAGTACGGAATAGGCTGCATGAAGCGCAAGGCGCGCCAGCGGCCTTCCCTACATGCATGTTACTTTTTACCTCCGGAGCGACGCGCAGGAGCACGTTACTCCGAACCAGAACCTGGAGGCTCTTGGATGGCAAACCCAGGAATGTGAAACCTGTCAACTGTCAAGGGGACGGGTAATTGGGCCAGGAAACCAAAATTTCCTAGGGATCTGAGACCTGTCAACTGCCAATGCGACGGGATGGGCCGAGAATAAACGGGATTCCTAAGTATTGACTCACTTTATCGCCGGGACTATCAACAATCAATGGGTTGGGAGTAGCGACGCCATCCCAGACCCGCGCGAAGCGCATGGCGCGCGGACAAGCGTGCGGCCGCATCAGCCGCCTTTCCTCTGGAGCGCAGCGCAGGAGCATGCTACTCTAACCTAGATCCTGGAGGCTGTTGGACGGAAAACCAAAGGAATGTGAGACCTGTCTATCAAGATTCAAAGTACTTGGGCCAGAACAGGGCTGGATCACGGGTTAACTGTCCAATGGGTAGGCCCATAATGTAGATAGGACATGCTTGAAGGTCCTAGGATTAGGTGCATAGGGCTGTTTAATCATATAGGGGGGTTGACCCTATTGGGTCTACTTGTATTTAAAAAAAAATAAAAAAAAAACACTCAGGGCGACGACTTTGTACACTTGAAATTGGCACCGCCTCTTTGTATTGGGAGAATGTCAAAATCAACTTGGAAGATAACAGCGCTGGCGAAAAGCTATGGGGAGTTCATGCGCACACCTTAGTCTTTGAGGCGGAGCTCGCCATGACCTCGTGGCGAAGCACGTCCGACATGTCGTTGAAGGCATCGTTGGTCGTGGTGAGGCTGAGATGCCAGGTTACTACTGATGAGACCACGATAGCGACGCTAATCATAAACAGCAAGAAGATCCTCGTGTTCACCACCAGAGAGCGGCCGCGCTTTCGGGATTTGGAATCCCTGGGAGAACCACATTCCGTGTTCGTTTTATACGTCTCTTGCGGTGCGGCACTCATGACATGAATCGTCGTAGGTGCGCCATGCCCACCGAAAACATCGCGCCAGCGCAAAGTAACCATAGTGGAGCAGCGAGGAAGCGGCTTCCTTGATCAGATAATCCTACCCCACCGATCTTTTCATTTACTTGTGTACCTTCACAACTGATGCACCATGCTAATTCATCGGCCAGCAGATGTCTGGATCACAATACACTACTTTACCGTGGTTTTCATGATAGGTTAGTTGTTGTTGTTGGTTCCCACGCCGCTGATGTGCAGCAGAGATTTTGTGTTGGCCGAAGGTAAGGTTAGTAGGACGCCTACCAAGCCAGCTGGATGATCTTCAGCAATTTTCATGATGATCAATGTATAACGATCACGTTGCATCAACACGTTCCAACCTGCCACATCTGTCATGTAAACAAAAAAAAAAATGAAACTGTTGATTATGGGGAATCTGCGCAATCACAATAGTGGGCTATCAGCGACACCGTACGCATGTAACCTACGATCATCCTAGGATCTCTAACGACATGGCGCCGTTAGGATCTGGATACATTCATCCGTTACTGACCGCCCCGTTCCTGATCCGGTACAACCGTGGCGGCTGCTGCACTGCCACGCGCAGGGGTAACCGCTGGGGATTTATGTGATATCTACACATATTAAACGCCGATATGAAATGATATTTCTGTTGTTGTTGACCGATTCGGCCGGTATATTCATGAGTCCTTATGCGGGGATGCAGTCAAAAGCACGTGTCCGGCTGTCCGCGGTTTGAAAGGTGAAGCCACTATTTGGGTCAACCCTGGGTCAACTGGGTCAACGTACAATCCGAGAGGTGACACAAGTGCGGGCTGCCGCAGGTGCGGGTGAGACCAAGGTACCCGCACTTGCCCGGACGCGCCGCGCTGGGCCAGAGGGCGGATTTGGCGCGAGGAGGGAATGCCACAAAAGGAGGGGGGACATCTGTGGAAGCGCATAATTTGGCTCTGATGACACAAACTCTAGTGCGGGGGTGAGTGCGGGGTTCCGGGACACCACCGCACTAAGTCCGACGCGCCTGCCCAGGCCACGCCGCGCCGGACCGGCACACGAGTTACGCGGGAAAAAAGGGCCTGCCGCGCCAATTACTGTAGGACTTGGCTAATTTCTTTGTTGACTACAAGCGCAGTCAAGGATGATAAAACGTAGCAATGGCGGACATGTTAGGGTGATGCTCGGCTTAGGGACAGTGGACATGTTTGAGTGATTGCTCGCCAGACTCGAGCTCGCTGGCATACACGTCCGTGGCACCCTCGGCATTTAGCTGGGTTGACGCAAATCCTTGTACTGTTTACTGGTGTGTGCGATAATAAAGGAATGGTTATGCACGACATCTAAATGCGAATATCACACAAAAACTGGTTCCTGGAATTCTCGCGAGCTGCGCGGCGTATGACTGGCGCTTTCCGTTTTTAATTTGCTTCTCGCCTTTTGTGCTCCAAACAGGGGGGTCGTTTACATCCACTGCAACAAAGTGCTCGTGACCTCCAGCTTTCATGGCCCGGCCCTGCCTTTGCTGCTTGACCAGCACCAGACAGGGTGTGCTGGTGGCCATCCTCGCAATTTTTCTAGCGGTCAGCGGCATCGTGTGGGTCTGTGCCTTAGGTAAGGCGTTAAGCCCTTATTCCAGTTTCTGTCCAAATGGCACATCATATTAACTGTACTTGCTTCGTCTTGCGCATGCGGACCCCCCCCTTGTTAATGATGCGTTGTCCTGACATTAGCTTCGCATGTGCATTAATGGGACGTGTTCCCGATGTGCATATTTCGGCCCATTATTACTTCAACATACAATTTCATGGCGATATTAACTATATGAATTAAATGCATTTCCTCTTTCCTTTATCCTTCTAGTTAAACCCTTTTTTCATGTTTGGTTGGTGGTTATCCATGTAGGGCATGTGGCGGTGCAAGAGCGCGCGCGGGTGCCTGCGAAGTTTTCAGTTGTCGCGCCTATCAACCCAGGTAAGCAAGGAGTAGAGGGAAAGACTAAGAATATATTTTCTGAATTTCTAGGTCATAGTTGTCCTTTTGCACGAGATGGAAGCGTTATGCCATGGGGCTTTATGGTTGGGTAATAGCCCTCCTGAGAACGGCTTGCTCTGCAACTTTGTTGGTATGTTCATACCTTGTCACGCGGCAATGTGGTGCAGATCTTCATGCATCCACATGGTGGATCACCTTGGCGTTATTGGCACTACATGTTGGTCTGAGGTAAGGAATCCATGCTACCCTAAAACGACTAATGCACTGAATGCTCCTCTTTCAGTTTCCAGCGGAATACACAATGATGAGTTGTTTCAGATACTTCTTGGCGCCACGTGCGGCACGCGGTGGGCCTAGCCTATTGGGATCTAGCGGAAGCTATTCTTAAGTTAGGGTTTATTTTTGGAGTTATGTTGGCAGCCCCATGCAGCTATGCCTAGACTTGCTTGGCCATTTTGAGGTGCGATCGAGGTAGTTCATAACTTCTTTCTTCGCTGCCCTTTTTCCTTTTGCGCGTTGCTGAGCAGGGATATGCCGAGGTGCTCTCCTTATGTCCATGTCTGCATTTGGCACAAGGCACAATGCATCGCTCCAAAACGGCAGTCAGTTCGGCGACCCAGGCATCGCGGTATTGTTCGCCGCCTTCTCGCTCGGCGTAAAGCGGTGCGGCAACGCAAGCATCCTTCCTCACAGCGCGGGGAAAGCATCCCTCCCCCTCCCCCGCCACCTTCCCCGCAAAGGGAAATAGTGTGGCATATGATACGTTTCGTACGCAGACTATACATCATACGCAGCTTTGCCGTACGGATGTTAAACGTATGCCTACGGATACGCGTACTCTTGCGTATTACGTACTCTCACGTATTATCTTTCTCTGCTTCCCCGCCACCCCCACCGCCACCGCCACCGCCACCGCCACCGCCACCGCCACCGCCACCGCCACCTTCTCCGCCACCTTCTCCGCCACTTTCTCCGCCACCTTCCCATGTTGGAGCACCTCCACCTGCGGCAGCGCCGGCACCGATTGGTCAGCACGGCGGACAACCGTTTTCCAACGTACGTTGCCCTTCCATGTCGTTATCTCATTTTCTCGTTCGAACTCCTCATGCTTGGTAGCGACATGGTCTGGAATGTTCTTGTTGTAAGCATCTTTCCATGATAATGGAGTTATTTGCATATAAGGCAGTTAGTGAGCTTCATAATGGCAACTTATGTTTATGGCGTCCCCAGCTAATTGCACCCACCAAATCCATGACTATGTTGTAACTTGTAATTAGTTTCTGAACATCGTGTTTAATTTCTTATGTTGCTGACCCAAAACAGGGAAGTTCAAGACAAAATCCAACACCAGTGCCCAGTTGTGAAGGCACAAACAAGGCAACCAGGAAAAGGAAGGCCTCCTACAAGTGTGCTCGCAGAGGTATTTCTGGGAGGCGCTGCTGTGACAACACGGGCACCCATCCGGACAATCCACTTGTGGCCGGCCGTGAACCACTTCAATTCGTTGGCTCTCATTTATACTGCACGGGGTGCGCGGATGCTGTACGCTCCAAGAAAAGGTACGCCTGGGTATGCGCGTGTTGTTTTTACTCTACATGTCATCAATACATTGAACAACCTTTTTCTGATTTGCGTCGTTTATCAAGCACAGTCTCTTAGTTGCCTTAGCTTTCATGGTGTTCACCAAGGCCATATCAAATATTGTAGTAGTGCATAATGTAACTCTTTTGGCTGAATGTTCTTTGGGTTTTGTTGATTGGCCTGTGATTGGTCTTTATGGCCTGCTAGTTTTGGTTTACGGTATGGTTTTGCTTGGAAATAGATTTTTATTCTACAGAAGCCTTATTGCAGCGTTTATGGTAGATGAGCCCGTTTGGCAGCCCTATGCCGGGCGTAATCTTATCTTAACCTCGTGGCTTGTCCTTTCCTACTAGCACATTACTGACAAGCCACACACAACATGGGGTCGCAAGAAAACCTTAGCATAGCGCTCCATGGGGTGTTCATGGCAAGCCCAATGCGTGGTGGCTAAATGTTTAACCTTTACTCGGGGGCTCGGCGTGCCATGCTTCCAAGTTCGTTGTCTCTTTTCATTAATATAACTCTCCCCATTTGTTACCCATTTGTCCCGCATTGTCTTACATGAATGCTTTGTACTTTGCTGTATTCCGTGTTTGTGGCGTTTCAATATCGAGCAGCACCTTGAGCACTACGGAGATTAACCAATTTATTGACGCCCTGAAGCCTTACCCCAATGTTGACTGCGGTCAAATATATGAGACCCCCAAGCTCGCTAATCAGGCGCTCGACAAAGCCAACAAGCAAGAGCTCAAGAATGGGCCCCTAAATTTTCACGACCTCAACTGGGTGTTGGTGTTTTGCGATAAAGGTCCAAAGCAAAGGGTCCTTTTGCGATCTAGCTTACCAACCAACAGAACCGCTGACTATTTGAGCGGCGAGGGCGAAAGGGCAAACTGCAAGCCTCGTTGTAGACGAAACGAGAGCAATGCACAAAAGACATCAAAAGCTTGCGCCCCGCCTTCGGACGCCCCACTGGATGCCGCCCCGGCTGCCGTGCCCTGCGCCCCGGCTGCCGTGCCCTGCGCCCCGGCTGCGGTGCCCTGCGCCCCGGCTGCTGTGCCCTCCGCCCCGGCTGCGGCGCCCTCCGCCCCGGCTGCCGTGCCCTCCGCCCCGGCTGCGGTGCCCTGCGCCCCGGCTGCTGTGCCCTCCGCCCCGGCTGCGGTGCCCTCCGCCCCGGCTGCTGTGCCCTCCGCCCCGGCTGCGGTGCCCTCCGCCCCGGCTGCCGTGCCCTGCGCCCCGGCTGCCGTGCCCTGCGCCCCGGCTGCCGTGCCCTGCGCCCCGGCTGCCGTGCCCTCCGCCCCGGCTGCCGTGCCCTGCGCCCCGGCTGCGGTGCCCTCCGCCCCGGCTGCGGCGCCCTCCGCCCCGGCTGCCGTGCCCTCCGCCCCGGCTGCGGTGCCCTGCGCCCCGGCTGCTGTGCCCTCCGCCCCGGCTGCGGTGCCCTGCGCCCCGCGGGGTGCATCATCAACATTAGCTGCCGGACAAGAAGTGCAGGAGGATGATCCGGACAGCGATTCTGGGGATGAGGAGGAAGATGGGGGTGGAAAGGACCATGAGCGTCACCCAAGTGCCAACAAGGCATTTGCGCGGTACACCTGTGCGAGGTATGGCAGCTGCAGGGTCAACCCAAAGAAACTGCCGCGTGGGCACCCTAAGGCGCGGGCGTCTAAATTGAGGGGTGAGATGTGCGTTGGATGTCGGGTTTCATGGCGTATCGTGGAGTTACGTGAGAACCTCGGCACATCATATATCACGTACTCCGAGTTCAGGCATGAGCATGGGGCAACTGGGCTGGCCAGGGACATCTACGAAGGTGGACAACGACTAAGCGAACGTTGCCGGGAGTTTCTATGCGGTAAGATGAGTGACCTGAAGGATGGGCAGCGGGCTAATTGTAATGCTATCATCCGAGAATGGCAGAGAAGCTTAGAGGACTTGCTGGGATCCGAGGAGGCTATCAAGCAAAGGGACTACGCGTTGACTGCAGCGGATGTGAGAAACATGGAAGACAAGTTGCTTTCAACGGCGTGGAAGTTCCATGCAGAAGAAGCAGAAAGCGTGGAATTATGGGCAGCGCGCTTGGGGGACAACGTCCGCTACTACCAACCCCAGGAGATGACCCCGGACGGTACAGTCCAACTTTCCCCCTTTGTGCTAGTGTACCAGAATGCATGGCAGCGGGAAATGTATAAACTGCATGGGCAAAAGAAGGCATTTTTGGATAGCACATTTGGGGTATCCACCATGGGTTTCTCACTGGTGACGCTCATGGTCGTGGATGCTTTTGGTAATGGTGTGCCAGTGGCTTGGTGCCTTGCCAGCGCGGAGACCAGTGCCGTGTATGAGGCATTTCTAGAAGCTGTGGTGGATGGCTGTGAAACGAAGCCCCCGTTGACAATCATCATCGATTGTTCAAACGCTGAAATGAACGCATTGAAGCGGGTGTTCCCAGCTACCAAGATCTTTTTGTGTTCATGGCACGTCCAGCGCGCTTGGTGCACGAACCTATTAACAAAGGTGAAAGGTGCCAAGGTCCGTATGGAACTGATGGAAGAGCTTAATGCCATCTTGTATTACATGAGCTCGCGCCTTGCCGGGGATGCGGAGGCGCAAGTACGTGCGGTGCAATGCCGGCTCACCCAGTTTTATACCAAGTGGGACCCCATTACCCCCGCATTTGTCGACTACATGCGCAGTCAATGGGAGGACAAGCTGCACATGTGGGCGAAAGCGTTTAGGGTGGCGGATTATGCCCAACATGATACGAACAATATTCTTGAACGGTATCATCGAACCCTCAAGTATACTTGGCTGCATAACCGTGGGCGCCAACGTCTTGACTGGCTAATTTACATGTTTGGGTTGATTGTTGGGTGGCTGGAAAGGGACCAACAGCTCAAAACCCGTGGTGTCATCATAAATCACCGTCGGCGGAAAGAAGAGATGGCGGAGCTTGACAAGGCGTGTAATCTCCAAGCGGAAATACAGCAAGGTAAAACCAGGAGCTGCTGGGCGGAGATGGTCACGGATGGTTCTTGCACATCCCGTCGCGTTGTGGTGGATTTCGTGACTTGCGTGAGGTCATTTAATATTGACCTCAACTCTAACACGGCCACTTGCGACTGCACCGACTCTAAAACAGGAAACATTTGTCATCATTTCTTGGTCGACCTCATGCTCTCCGGTGTGGCTACCCGTGAGGACATTGAGCTTGTGATCAAACGCCGGGCAGCATTCGGTGTTCCGCCAAACAAGCACTCTTGTGTGCACTTCCTTGAGGAATTGCTCTGGGTGAGAAACAAGGCAACTCCATCTGAGAAAGGGGAGGCTTCGGATTTTCCTGACACGGCTGACGTCGATGAAACTCCCGATGACGCCCAGCCACCCGACTTTGGTCAACCTGCCAATCACGACAAAGGTCAAGCATCATCTTCCGTGAAGGAGAAGAATCGGCAGATGCTTAGCCGAATCGAGGCTGCATGGGATGGGGCGGCAACCGAGGATGGTTTGCGGCGCGCCCAAGAGCTCACAAGTCTAGCTTTGGCGGACGTGGCGCGACAAATTGAAGACTTTGTGCGCTTGGATAGGCAAAGGGCAGCAGTGGGCAATGTTCCGCCTACACCTACCTTGCGCCCTGTTGATAAACCTGCGGTCAGGAGAGGCACTCGAGACATTCGGCACGACCCCGCTGTATTCGGGCAACAATGTGGTGTCAAACGTGCATTTGTCCGTCGGAATGGTGGGGCAAAGAAACAGAAGCTGAGCGTCATGGGCCGATTGCAGAAAGATGCTGCCAGTGAGGCAAGCAATGGTGCGGGGTCCCGAGCCCAAAGCAATCCACTATGTTCTTTTCCACTTGCTGAAGCGTCGGATTCATCATTGGCCATGCCGGAAGGCGGCCAAGCGGCTGTCGACCACGGCTTGTGATGGAGCTCAAGCTGCCGAGGCATACATGTGGAGGTAATACACTGTGCAAGAGCCAATGTCCTTCGGCGAAGTCATTCCTCACAGGCATGTTGTGTGTGGGCGGGGGCAGGGGCGGGGGCGCGCGCACGCACACACGCACGCACGCACGCACGCACGCACGCACGCACGCACGCACGCACGCACGCACGCACGCACGCACGCACGCACGCACGCACGCACGCACGCACGCACGCACGACTGCCCGACTGCCCGACGGCCCGACGGCCCGACTGCCCGACTGCCGACTGCCCGACTGCCCGACTGCCCGACTGCCCGACTGCCCGACTGCCCGACTGCCCAACTGCCCGACTGCCCGACTGCCCGACTGCCCGACTGTCCGACTGCCCGACTGCCCGACTGCCCGACTGCCCGACTGCCCGACTGCCCGACTGCCCGACTGCCCGACTGCCCGACTGCCCGACTGTCCGACTGCCCGACTGCCCGACTGCCCGACTTCCCGACTGCCCGACTTCCCGACTGCCCGACTGCCCGACTGCCCGACTGCCCGACTGCCCGACTGCCCCACTGCCCGACTGCCCGACTGCCGGACTGCCCGACTGCCCGACTGCCCGACTGCCCGACTGTCCGACTGCCCGACTGCCCGACTGCCCGACTTCCCGACTGCCCGACTTCCCGACTGCCCGACTGCCCGACTGCCCGACTGCCCGACTGCCCGACTGCCCCACTTCCCGACTGCCCGACTGCCCGACTGCCCGACTGCCCGACTGCCCGACTTCCCGACTGTCCGACTGCCCGACTGCCCGACTGCCCGACTGCCCGACTGCCCGACTGCCGGACTGCCCGACTGCCCGACTGCCCGACTGCCCGACTGCCCGACTGCCCGACTGCCCGACTGCCCGACTGCCCGACTGCCCGACTGCCCGACTGCCCGACTGCCCGACTGCCCGACTGCCCGACTGCCCAACTGCCCGACTGCCCGACTGCCAACCTAACGAACTCCCTCTCACTGCGTCTCTCTCTGCTGGGCTTCCTTTTCCCTTTTTCTCCCCCGTTATTGTATTGTGGTTGTGCATGTGCATGTAATGCCCATATGTACGCAATTAGAAAAAGAGATTCCTGAAGTTTTTCATCCATAGCTTGTCACGAATCATTGTTTGTGTGTGGTTGAGTCCAGGGTTCTAAACTCAGTGCTTGTCTATTTGCTCTTAATGCAGGAGGTGGTGACCGAGCTTTCGGCATGAAGATTCCAAGACTACCCTCATATTGGAGCATTATCAGCTGGCAGCTGCAAATGCCCAAGGGCTGCAATGGATGGAGCTCTCGAGTTGAAGGGCCCATTATCATAAAGGCCTGCCTTCACGTTGGCCATGTTACACAGTCATGAATGAATAAATTAATAAACACGTAGACAGCGTCAGCATATTTCCTGATGGAATGGGGAAGGGGGGATGGGGACAGTCATAAGCTAGCCGCAGTGGTGCAGTATCATGTGTCTTATATGCATACTGCTATAAAACTGGGCACCTTGAAAATTTTCCTCGTGGGCTAGCTAGGATCCATGCGACAACTGGATGATTGTGAGGTTCTTCAACATCTACCTGGTCAGTAATTTTGCAGGTGGCCGGCCAACACAAGGTATGCGTTGCTAACATTCAACACATGCATGCGTCTGCTGATTTAATAATGCATACCGATGCTGGTTGACCTTGATAGCTAATTTATTGGCGGATCCACACGTCACGTTGCCGTAAGTAATAATCATAAGATGTCATGATTGACTGCGTCAACGAGCATACATCCCCATTGGAATGGTTGAGCAATGAGCCCCGACCAAATTATCAGTCAAACCTTAATTTGGGTTGAAAGAGCGTCAAACACATTCTTGATTGTCCAAATTCTTACTATATGATCTGACGTGCATCCATCCTCACAATGCCAATGGCCGCTATCTCATGGATGACAGGAACATGTTTCCTGCTCATAAATTAAATTAAATAAATTATAGCATGCCTCGGTGGGGTGGGCATGTAGCACCTAGAGTGCTTTCCAGTCCCTGTAAGTTGCACAGTGGGAAAGGGGCAAAGACACCTGCGTCCTCACTCATGCCCGAAGGCAGGCCACAGCTGCGTTCAACGCTCGTTGGACTATGGCAAACTGTGGGTGTGCTAAAGCTGAAATATGCGCGAGTATGCTGGTATGTTGGCTGCTCTAAGGACCGAGCCACTGATGGCCAGTGGTGGAATCATCTTGCACGTAGTCTAGCTAGCCAACCCCAACACTGTCCCAAGGTACCTAGCCACAAAGACCCCACTAGCTGCAGGCATGGGTGCCAACAAAGTGTGATTCGGCTAGGATCGGCTCCCAAACATGCGAGCCATACATGTGTGCTTTACATTTACGCACACACTGACAACCTCAGCCCAGGTCGATCCACGTTGGTTGACATTAGACAACGTATTGACGCTGTAATTACCAAATAACCAAAAAAGCTCACCATGGGCTCAACAATTTTCAGGCACGGCATGTGCACGGCAGTTGCCTGCACCTATTTTACAATGCACGTCAGTGGTAAAAAGCTTGGTACTGTATTTCATTGATATTTGTAATGCCATCCTTGCCTGCATGTCCCAAGGGCTACTCTAAAAAAAGAAGAAGCAGTATCAACGACAAGCTTTCTACTTTAGGACACAAGGATCCCTATACAAACACTCATACAAGAACAAACCCAGCATTCAACAAACCCATCACCAAATGATACAGTGGTCAGTCACACTCTGCAACACTAAACTTGAAGGATACAGCAACACTAGCAACCTACGCAAAATAAGCAAGATACTGTAACAGATACATGTGGTCCAGTTCCCAGATACGGGCTGACAGTTCCGCGAGGGCCGACAAGGTGTGCTACCAAGCTTTACGCAGAAAATCAGAAGAGAAAGGCGCGCACGATGACCGCGTCCAGACGCATTTCCCGGTATATCTCTTCAAGGTCTACTTGGAAACTTGGTAGCGAGGTATGGAGAGGCAATGCATAAAAAGCTCGGAAGCTAACGAGAGAAGGCAGGGTGGGGGGAAGAAGACAGGACGGGACGTTGGAGGAACGCATGAGACGGAGGGAGGGAGCGAGCAAGGGAGGGAGGGAGGGAGAAAAAAACGAGAGAGGGAAAGATTGCCAGACAAAAGATCGATTCGAAGAGGAAACTAAGTGTGCCGACATTACTGCGAGTAGAGAAAGCAGAATTTTTATTGCTATGGATCCCAGGGACGTCAAAGACTGTTTGTCTCCTACTTTAGACAAATTAGGGTCCGATGATTATACTTTAGAACAACCATGGCATTCTCGTCGCCCAACTTCCCGGCTGCGCAATTGCCAGGCAATAGTCACTACTGCATCACAAAGAAACCAGATTTTTGCCACCTTCAAGCGTAAATTGCCAGCACCTTGGCAAAAATAATGCAATGATGCCAATTGCATCCTTGACTGCGCTTGTAGTCAACAAAGAAATTAGCCAAGTCCTACAGTAATTGGCGCGGCAGGCCCTTTTTTCCCGCGTAACTCGTGTGCCGGTCCGGCGCGGCGTGGCCTGGGCAGGCGCGTCGGACTTAGTGCGGTGGTGTCCCGGAACCCCGCACTCACCCCCGCACTAGAGTTTGTGTCATCAGAGCCAAATTATGCGCTTCCGACATCTGTTAGGAGTGAGAAAACAATGTTTGCCACAAAGTTTTACTTTATTTCACTCAGATAAAAATAAGTCTCAGTCGGCAGCGGCTGGCCGGCTGCTAGTTCCACCACAGGAGTGTGTGAGTTGTGAGGTATTGAGAGAGCAAACATTGTGCGTAGCTTCGCCTTTTAAACAATTCCAGGCTCAGCTACTAGGTAGCAGTTATGATCTACCTACAACGTGGCCACACCACTAAACCGGGTCTTTTCTGACTGTGTGGCAGTTACAATCATAACGTGATCTCAAGCCAACCATTCATGACCAAAGTTCAAGGTCAGTCACAGAATGACTGGGTCACTTATGGAACAGAACTTAAACATGCGGCACATGCCTGTCCATGCAGTCCAGAGCTAGCACTAAACTATAAGTACTAGTTTCAGGCAGGTGTGTCGATACTTCTGACACCCCCCTTACTCGGCACACAGGCCGGAAAACAAACTCAAGCAAGCCAGAACAAATGTTCACTAAATAAAAGATGTAGTATGGGACCACTATCACAGGCTAGCAAGTGTGTCCTTATGTTGTCTCATCACGAATTGCCAGTAACTCAAATACCCAACAACTTGTGTCTGAGCTCCACAAAACGTGGCTCGGGTAGTGCCTTGGTGAGCATGTCGGCGATCATCGCTGCCCCAGGAAGGTGAGACACCTGAACGGTGCCATCCGCAACCTTCGCGCGAATGTAGTGGTACTTGACGTCGATGTGCTTGGTACGCCGAGGGTGAACAGGGTCTCGTGACAGAGCCACGGCGCCAGTGTTGTCGCAAAACACCTGAATTGGCCCTGAGGCCGGATCACCCAACTCCTTGGTGATGGTGAGAAGGGGAACCACCTGCTGCGTGACACCGCACAGGGCCATGTACTCGGCCTCACAGGTGGAAAGGGCTGGAGTGGGCTGCTTGCGACTGGTCCACTCCACCGCAGCACCGCGGTACATGACCACGTTGCCAGTGATTGACTTGCGGTCCACAGGATCGTTTGCCCAGTCGGCATCCGAGTAGGCCACCAGCCCCCCCTGCCCCGTGTAGGACAGACCCAGGTCCTTGGTGTGTACCGCGTACTGAAGCACCCGGCGTGCCAGCCCAAGGTCGCTTACAGTAGGGTTTTTCATATTCTGAGTCAGCAGGTTGACTGCGAATGCCAGGTCAGGCCGAGTGCATCCCATCGCATACAGGAGTGCCCCGGTGATCGCTTGGTAGACGCGAGTGTCGTCCGCGTTGAGAAGCCCCCCCTCACCACGGGGGGTGTTGGGGACGATGGGCGTCTTCACCGCCCGTGGGGAGACCCCAAAGCGCTCAGCGAGGGCCTCCAGGTACGGGCCTTGGTGCAGAAAAACTGTGCGCGCCGGCGGGTCGAGGACCAGGGAGACCCCCAGAAAGAGGGAGGGGGCATCCGTCTCGGTGATCTGGAAGCGCTGGGACACCCGTTGGGTCCACTGCGATAGCCACTCCGCCGAGGAGTGGGAGACCAGGAGATCGTCGACATGGACGAAGGCAAAACCACCAACATACAGGAACAGACACGTGTCCGTGGTGCTCTGGACAGCGCCAGTCTCATGGATGAGGTAGTCCCGGAGCGTGTGGTGCCAGTTCCGGGGCGCCTGTTTGAGCCCATAGAGGCTCCGCCGGAGGCGCCAGAGGTACGTTTGGCCAGTGGGGTCGCGCTCCTCAAAGCCCTTGGGGGGAAGGACATACACGTCCTCCTCCAACTCAGCATAGAGGAACGCGGTGCGGACATCCAGCTGCCGGATGGGGTGGCCAGCAGTGCCAGCACGAGCCAAGCCCAGGCGCACGGTGGCAGCACGGACGGTGGGAGCAAAAGTCTCACCGAAATCAATGCCCTCGCGCTGTGCAAACCCCTTGCACACGAACCGGGCCTTGCAAGCACCGCCCATCAGCTTTCTGGGCGAAGACCCACTTGGTGGGCAGGAGCTTGGCACCGCGCGGAAGATCACGCACATGCAGAAGCTCGTAAACCTGGTGCTCCTGGAGGCTGGCCAGCTCACTCTCCATGGCCGTGCGCCATTCCGGCGAGGCAAGGGCGGCAGCGGGAGAGGAGGGCACGGACGCAGGCTGGCTATGAAAAGCAGCAGCGAAGCACAGGTCGGCGACAAGTGAGTGATGCGCGTGGATCCGTGCAGCCTTGGTGACAGGTTGATCCGGCCAGGAAGAAAGCGCGTCATCCAATACATCATCGCCCCCGAAACCAGGGGGAGCGGGGGTGTTACTGCCATGAGAAAGGTCGCCACACAAGGCAGCACCACGGGAACCCCACACGGGGAGGAGACCTGCAGAGGCACCAGGGGACGCCGGAGGAGAATAGCCGGTGCTGTCAGCCGTGCTCTCCAGGTCAACCGAGGTACTCAAATGCGGCGGAGGCATCCCCGCCCCGGCGTGTTCATATGACGCCGCAGAACGCGAGTGGCCAGAGGCCTGTCCGCGCAACAGAGGGGCATGCTGTCGAGCATCTGACACGGTGAGGTAAGATGTCGGCGCCGAGGCAGGAGCCGGAGCCGTCGGAGGAGGGCCGTTCCGCACAAGTGCCTGGATGGCCGCAGCGGCGGCCGGGGGGAGAACGAAACGCTCAGGAGTCCCCCCGATGCTGACATAGCTGTCCTCACGGCCTGCTGGCAAGGCAGTGGAGGGCGTTGCCGGCCCCCCAGAGTCCTCGGCAGAGGCAGAGGGTAACTGCAAAGGGGCAGGAGTCAGCATGTCGGCGGGAAAGAGGTCGGCCTCCGCAAAGGGGGCCGCCGGGAGCCACTGCGCAGCCTGCGGGGCCCGGTTGCGCCACGCACCGGGAAGGGGTCTGTGACATTTTGTGATATTTTTTTATCACAAAATGTCACTTTTGTGACATTTTGTGATAAAAAAATGATAAAACGTGACAAAATGTGACAAAATGTGATAAAACTGTGACAAATTGTGATCGAGACATGTCATGATTGTGATAAAACGTGACAAACGTGATAAAACCAGCATATTTTGTGATAACGTCACTATCACAAAATGTCAAAGTGTCACAAAATGTCACAAACCCACAGAAAAACAAAATGTGACAAGATGATAAATCACAACCACTCAGGGGAAGTGATATATCACAAAGCACGCATAATGCACATCCGCAGCAAGGAAGTGCGTGCCGCAGCAGAGACGGAGAAGGAAAAGGCCAAGGTGGGACACGACAAGGTGGCAATGCCAGGAGAGACAACACGTGCAGCGGTACGGGGCAAGCGTACTGAAAGGAACTGACAAAACAAGCTGGAAACACTCTCAGGTGCATGATAAAATGCACCACAATGTCATGAGCCGTGGGAGACATGGTTTATTGCAAAAATATCGACTGGGATGTTAAGAAAAACACCAATATTGAACATTCAGGGCAATGATCATCACGGTCATCAAGTGTCAACCTCCGACCCATCGCTGGCCAAGCATCCATCATGCTGATCAAAGGTAAAATCGTCAATATCTACACTGAATCACAACACTGCATCATGCATCCATTGCTCTGAGCTCACAACACTAGTATGATAAAATGGCAACGGGGAGTGAACATATTCAGATGGCATGCAACAACCCGATGAAATGGCACAACTGATCAAATACGAACACAAACTGTATTGATACACACACAAGGAACGGTGCACTCAAGCATGGCTGTGGGTGGTGTGCAAAATGGACACCCACAATCATCTCACAAATGCAATATAAAATCTGTTGACCGAGAAGTACAACGGGGCTCAACAGTCCTCGTCATCAAAGTCATCATCCTCATCATCACCGAAACCATCACGAGGGCTGTCCCAGCCACCATTGCTGAAGTAACTGGATGACTCTCTAGAAACAATCACAGGACACTGTCGAGTGCTACGGCAATGTGACCATTGAAGGCTCAGAGCCTACAAAATCTGCATCCGCATGTGGCCTCTCGCCGTGTTGGACTGACGGATGTGCCCGGCCCGACTGTGTTAGGTATATTGCCTGCATGCAAGACAAAAATACATCATCCGGCAAAGCACGCATCGGTACACACAAAAATTTGTTAGTGAGATGAACGCTACGCGCTGGACGTGCCAACAACTTTGCATGACTTCAGTTCACTTGTATGTAAGGATGCGGGGGAGATCGCAGCAGTTGCGTGGCTATCTATGAGTACCGGCCTAATTTTAGGACAAAGAAAGGTGAGATACTGGGCCAAGAGAGAGACAGGGGTGCTCGAGAAAAAAAATTGGCCATAGATGTTCACCTAAATTGTATCTACATGCCTCACAAGTTGTAGGGAACTGCACACCCAGAAATCCTGGAGTCGCAAAGGTTCCCTAACATGCCAAGAGGCCTCACAATCTACTTCATTGCAATCTCTGTATGGTTAATACGGCAATAAGAAAGAAACGCCTGAATAGTGCCAAGAAAATGCAAGGCCAATCAACCAACAATATGCCCCGTTACAGGTAGGATGAACTCTAACGAGGCTGAAGGCTCTACGTCTGCAGTTGACACTAGCAGGAGTCGTTCAGGGTGGGGAGCGGGGGGGAGGGAATGACAAAAAGCTGTGATCTGAGCAAAAAGGATAAATATGCAAAGATGCTACCCATGCAAGGAAGCGAGATATAGTCCAGCAATGCCACGAATGTCAACCAAGGCTACTGGATTGCAAAGAAGATTCTACCGACAGCGAAGGAATTGGTACAAATAATGCAAACTATTTGTAGCTCAGAGCATCACCAGCGGGCTACAAAAAAATCATGCACGGAAGCTGGAAGAACAAGGCCAATGGTGGCTGACACGCACAGCACGTTGATAATTTGAGGAATGAGCACTACATAAAGAATGATCACCGTTGCTCACCATCAAGAATTCGCCGCGCTGGACAGGCGACCAAGAGCTTGTCGCTGCCACATGCGATGGGGCCGCGTGCAAGTCCAACGGTATCAGGCATCACAAGTACACGCGCAAAATTGACACCACAATGGCAACACAGATGCACACATACGAATGTATAACGACCGAAAGCATAAACAGAGAATCAGTAGGTTAAGACAAGGAAAGTGGCGCAAGAGCAGCCCATGTCATGCAACTCTCAATCTGAACAAGGTTATGCCCTTCATGAAAACTAAATCGGATGTCGTTTGCATAGTCTATTGACCTTGTACGAATGAGATAGTGAAACTGCTGCAGCATTCATGGCAAGCACGGCTAACTTGGCATGAAACCGAGCGGCCCATAGCAGCCTTGGCCCTAGGGCGATACGTGAGAATGCCACGTGCGTACGGCATGCATGTTAAAGTCGATGCAAACTTATTAGAATTTCAGGCGAGGAATTCCTTGCTCACCTCAACTGGTAAAGAGTGGGCAGCTTCTGGATGTCCGAATGTGCTGTGCCTACCACTGAGCGAACAGATCGATTAAAGCTTTATTCCAGACCATGCCTATGTTTCTCCCCCGATGGCTGCTTGTAGCCTTGTCCGAGCTCGCTCCTGAATTCATTTAAGACGACGCCCTAATGGCTACATAAATCACGACGGTCATCAGTGAGCCTATGCTCCTATTCCAACCACCACGTGCGTTCATACAGAAGCGACATTGCTGGAAATCAAAAGGCACATAATCCCGCCTTGGCTGCGAGCCGATCGCAGCTCCCTTCCACCTTTCCCACCTGTGCAGCGTGGATAGATGTTCAAGTCAAGTAATTTTTTTTTTCGCGTCGTCTTAACTTCAACTTCAACGGTAACACCCGCGCAACCACTGGAATGAGGGCTCGCAATTCGCTAAGTCTCATCAACGTCGCAAAGTCTGGTAACTTGGGGTCATCGCTCTTCCTGTCATCACTCATCAGTGCCAAATACTATCGTCATCACTGTCGTCATTAGAGGCCCTTTACTATCGTCAGTCACTCGCTTTGTGACGATAACTAACGTACGGTATATTGCATCAGTCGTACTTCCCGCCCCCCCCCTGCCCACGTCCCCTTCCGATTTCGCCGCTACTACATATCTCTCCAAGTAGAAGTAGTTTGACATACATGAGGAATAACTGACTGACGAAACCAGTAAAAAGACGACTGACATGACTCTCTAGTATCGCTTGGTTTTGACCGCTTGCTGCTGGCCTGGCATCGTAACTGTTAGCCGTACCGTTCAGACTACAGTCGACGGCGGCCCCTAGCTTGGGAGTCTGGAATGAATGGACAATAAATCAATAATCTTTCGCAACAAGCGCAAGTCTGGAATCAACCCGTCAGGATCCTTGCGCAAAATTCAAATATTGCGCCGAAACCGATGGCGAACGACTAGGTGCATGGACTGAGGCGCACGCAAATCCATTTGGCTACTGTAAGGCTAGGCAGTATATCCCATGGAAAGCGGGAAAATTTTTTAAATGGCGGCTATGGCGGATTTACGATTTTCACCCGCCTAATCTTCGAGGACTGAGAAAAATTTTAGCCTATCGAAACCTCCTGCGCGAGACCTTCCTAATGAGCTCTCATTGCGCCACCCATGCGCAGCTTTGACAGACTTATCGTCGCCCTGCCAACTGAGCCGACGCCTCGACTCCTTCTGAGGCCCAGCACTGTAAACAGGCCTTCTTTCCTCAACCGCTGGCGCAATGTTTCCCTCTTTTACCTTGCCTGCCCATGCCCGCGATTCGAGCTTTCTTGGGTCAATTCTGTGCAGTTACCAGAATTCTAGCCCCACCGCCAATGCAGCCGCCCCTTTGGCTGTTGAGTGATGTCCAACTGGCACGATGGAAAGGCCTCCATCACATTGGCGCCCTCTCCAGTGGCCCACATGTACCGACGAGACCTGCATCTCGAGCTCCTCGGCCCACACGCTGCAGCTGTCACCACGCGAGACGCCCTGAGACTCTCGGCATCATTTTCCCATGCAATATCACGCCCTCGATTCGCAGCAAGGTCTTCACCTACCGGCTACCACCATACCGGCCATGAGCCCTTGCTGCACCACTGCACCACACGAAGTGTGCGGCCCTGAATTAAGTTAAGTACACGGCAGGACTAGGAACCCCCCGAAATTACATCAGGATCTCCAATGGCCTTGGCGTCACATCTTGCGAACGTTGTCACTGTTGGCAGTTGCCGGTTGCTGTTGGTTGTTGCATGGTGAGGGTTGCAGATGTTCTCGGAACAGCTGGTCCCATGTTGCTATGCATGCAGTTACTCTTGCCATTATGTGTGTCCATGTGCCTCCAACCATCCCGCCACAATGCCAGCACCCTCCACCCTGCTAATCCCCACTCGCCCCACTCCCCTGCCTGTTCCATACCCACCCCACCCACAAAGATACATTACGGACATCCACATGCCGCTATCCATCCCCCCCTGACTACGGACCACTCTCGCCCCCACCCTGAGGTCCCCCACAACACCGTAACACCGCCCTCCTCCCCAAACCATACACTGCCCTCCTCCCCAAACCATACGCTGACCCACCCGACCATCCACCTTGAGTCCCCCTAGCCAACCTATGTGACTACCACCCTTCCGTATTACCTCCACCACATTCCACACCAACATCGCAAACCATCCACTAAACCACCCTACCGCCCCACAACGAGGTTCCCCTACACCACTGCACCCCGCCCAGTGACCCCACCCCCCCTGCCCTAATATACGATGACTCCACCCCACCATCCACGTGAACCATAACCAACCCCGCCCACCCCGGCCTCCGGGGCAACCAACCCCTTGTCCACTCAACCATAACTGACCCTGCTGCATAGACCATCGCCAAGCCCGCCTACGTACCATTAATTAATTAATTAATTAATTAGGAACATAACTCCGTTGGGAGTATATGTAGCACATAGCCCTGAGAAGGGGCATATGGCCTTTAATACACTCTTGGCTACTTCTTGCAGGTGGGGGAATGTAAACTGCCACCTGCTCTGGGTGCACGAAGTGCACCTGCCCACCACTGTATTCAGGCACCTACGTACCATAGGCAAGCCACCACGGCAACCCAAGCATCCCCACCCCTCACACGAACCTGTGACCTACGCACGAGCTACCCACATTTACAACTGCGTTCCACAACTACTAAATCATCAACCCCTACCAATGTCCCCCTTGACACCCGCCAAAGGAGGGGGAACCCCCCCCCCTTCCCCCCCCCCCACCCACCCACCCACCCCACTACACTACATCGGACCGGTATTGTAATCTAGCGCCGCACCGGCTGTGACTGACCTGACTGACCCCAGGTTGCGCGGTCTCCCAGGTGACTGTGGGAAACTGGGCTTATTCATGAGAGGGGGTGTCTAAACTGGGGTGGTTTATGTCAGAGTGGGCTGAGTGGGGGCTGTGGGAAACTGGGATAGTGTATGAGTGGGGGGGGTCTAAACTGGGTTGTTCATGAGTGGGCTGAGCGGGGGCTGTCAGAAACTGGGATTATTTATGAGTGGGCAGTGTGTGAAACTGGGATTTTTTTTTTTTTTAATGACTGATTGCAATTTTACAACCCCCTCATGAGGGGGTTGTAAACACTGGGATTATGAGTTTGCGGGCGGGGGAGGCCGCCTTGCTGTTCTTGAAACCCATTCAAGGATGTTCTAGGCAACACATTGATTTTGATGTGCAACATTTCTATTGATCGAGGCTGTGAAAGGCTATGACAAATCTTGAGTGTTCAAACTTGCCTTTTTTTTTCTGCTCACAGGGAGACAAGGTGCCGGCCTCCTCGTCGTCGTCCACTTAACATCGTCATCTAGGCGCCACGGCTGTGCAGGTTTGTTTTTGTTTTCTTGATCTATATCGAGCGCTTTCTTGTTCATGAATTGGTTTTCTAGGGTGCGGTGGCAGATGAGACAACTGACACCAACCATCCGTTCATGTTTCTTGCGCATGTGCGTTTTTTAATGCATTCCAGGAACATTCTGAGATTTCTGTCACGCAACGACAAGCGCCAAGCCGGCGTTTGCAAATTGTCACTGATCGATAATCACTGTTGAAGAATGAAGAATCAAGAATGAAGAATGAAGATCTGTTACATTTATCTTTATATTTGTAATAAAGAAATCGCGAGCTGTGCTTTTCATCCGTTTTGCTTTGGAATGTGTTCTGATATATCTGTGTGATATGTCACGATATATCTGTGTGATATGTCATGATCGCCCGTGGTTTTATGTCACTGTTTTCTCCCTAGATTTATCAGTGACATTGTCACGGCTTTGTCACCCTTTTTTTCCTGATATATCAGTGACAATGTCACGGATTTCGTCACCCTTTTTTTCCTGATATATCAGTGATAATGTCACGGAGTTGTCACCCTTTTTTCCCTGATATATCAGTGATAATGTCACGGATTTGTCACCCTTTTTTCGTGATAATGTCACGGATTTGTCACCCTTTTTTTCGTGATAATGTCACGGATTTGTCACCCTTTTTTCGTGATATATCAGTGATAATGTCACGGATTTTGTCAGTGCGTTTTGTCAAGTCGTGACATTGATATTTTGTGATAATTTCCTTGTTTTTGTCACAAAGATAATCACAGAATATGCTGGTTTTATCACATGATTTGTCACGAAATGTCACAGAATATCACAGTTTTGTCACAAAAAATCACAAAGTGTCACATTTTGTCACATCCACATCACAAAATGTCACGTGATATGTCACAAAATATCACAAAATGTCACACCCCCCTTCCCGGTGCGTCTCGTCGAACTGCACGTGCTTGCGCTCGATGACACGCCCGCCGCCCGTCGCCTTGTCGGGCACCCACACGAGGTAGGCCGGGGAGTCAAGCTTGTATCCCACGAAGAGGCCATCCTCAGCGCGAGAATCAAACTTCTCACGGGCTGCCCCCTCAACCAAGACGTGGGAGGGGCAGCCAAACACACGCATGCCGGATAAATCCGCAGGGCGCCCATACATGAGGAAGTAGGGCGTTGCGTGCTCCGGGTTGCTGCGGCAGGGCAGCCTGTTGATGATGTAGATGGCGCACGCAAAGGCTAGAGCCCAGAACTCCTTGCCGAGGCCAGCATGCGCCAGCATGCTCCTGGTCATGCTAACTGCGACGCCCCAGAATCGCTCCGCCACGCCGTTCTGCTCCGGCGTATAGGGGGACGAGAACTCTTGCCGCACGCCATACTCGGCGCAGACGGCGCGCCAGTCCTGGCCAGTGAAAACCGCGTCTTGGTCGGAGCGAAGCTCCACAGGCGCCGTGGCCGCGGACGCCCGGAACGGCTTGATCTTCGTGGCCAGGAAGTGACGCAGGCTCCCAACGGCAGCGTCCTTCGTCTTCAGGAAGTAAACCCAGTGAAAACGAGTGGCTTCATCGGTGATGCCCAGGACATACCGCCAGTCCCCCAACACGGCAGGGGTCCGCATGGGACCAAGCAGGTCGCAGTGCAGGCGACGGCGACGGGTCGCACAGCGTGGCGTCGTGCTGGGGGGAAAGCTGCTCCGCCGCAAGTGACCGGCAGGGCAGGAAGGACACGTGGGAGCCTTGGGACCGTGGGTCACCATGTTTGAGGCGGGGTCGGCGGCTAGCCGAGCAATACGATCCGCGCCAGCGTGTCCGAGGCGCAGGTGCCACTGCATCAGGTCCCCGGGGGCGGCCGATGTGGCGAGGGCATGGGGCGCCACCCCGCGGAGCAAGTAAATGCCGTCACACTCCACGAGGGGGAACGTGCGGGTCCCCAAAGTGAGGCGCAGGTGCTTAAAGTCCACATCATGGCCGGCTTTAAAGAGCTGGCTCACCGAGAGGAGGCGGGCCTGAAGGCCTGGGACATACAAAGCTGGGCCGAGGTGCACGTCCGGGGTGCCGAGCCGGAGATGCAGAGTGCCCCTGCCGCCCGCATGCAGATTGCCGCCCGAGCCGGTGATGCGCAGCCGGAAGGCGGGATCAAATCCATCGCCAAAGTCCGCCCGGTGAGGCGTCATGTGGTACATGGCACCCGTGTCAACCACCCACTCCGGGGCACACCTAGCCGAGGCCGTTGCGGCCGTGTGAAGCACAGAAGGAGCGGTGGTTGAGGAACCAGCCGTCGAGTCCGAGGAGGTGCTGGGGCGGGGTGCCGAGAGACGACTGCCCGAGCGGGACGGGGAAGGCGCAAGGCCGTGCACTGGACGAAGCGAGGCCTGCCCGTGAGGCTGCACACCGTCGCGCAGGGAAGCACCCAAAGGGTTGGCTTGCAGGGAAGCACACAAAGGGCCTCGACCCACGTGGAACGCGTACGTCGTCTCCAAGGGAGGCAGGCCTGCGTCGGTGTGATGGGCGTGCCCGGCGCCGTCACCGCGGAGGTGAGCGGGGCGCTGGGCGGGATGGGCAGTCCAGCAGGTGGCGGCGTCATGTCCAGGCTTGGCGCACTGACGGAGCAGGGCGGCCCGCGACCACGCCCGACCCCGGCGCCACCACCGCGACCACCACCGCGCCCGCCGCGCCCCCCGCTGCTGCCGCCATGGCCGTGGCCGTTGCCGTGGCCAGTGCCGTGGGCGCGGCCGTTGCCGTTGCCGTTGCCGTTGCCGTTGCCGTTGCCGTTGCCGTTGCCGTTGCCGTTGCCGTTGCCGTTGCCGTTGCCGTTGCCGTTGCCGTTGCCGTTGCCGTTGCCGTTGCCGCGGGCACCGCCATGCCGTGGGCCACGCCCCCGGCCAGGGGTATGGTACGCGTGGTTGGAGGCAGAGCCAGAATCTGCAGGGGACGGGAAGCCACCCGTCAGCAGATCTTCAACTTCCATCAGGCGCTGCCGCAGGACAGGAACAGTCTCGACCTCGTCAAGACGGAGGGAGATCAGCGCAGGCCGGTACTCCGCGCGCAGACCGCTGAGGACGCTGGCAATGAAGGCAGCGACTGGGAACGTAATGCCTGCAGCCTGGAGCTTGGCGTACAGCAGTTCCGAGCGGTTCACATACGGCTCCACAGTCTCGCGAGCAGTTTGACGAAGCTGGGCCATTTGTTTCCACAAGTCCAGACGCATGGACTTGGTGAGCTTGCCATGCTCATAGACCTGGATGAGCTTGGTGATGGCCAGACTGCCCAGGCGACGATCCAGGGGGAGCGTCTGCATCAAGGCACGCGCAGGCCCATCGACGACGGCCAACAAGGCAACGTAAAGGAGCCGATCCAGTTGCACGTTCTGGACAACTCCTGCCAGCACTCCAAGGAGGCCAGCATAAAGGGAAACAAGGCCCAAAAAATGGTCCTTAAAAGGGATCCACAGCGTCCAATCTGAGCCGGTAAAAACCTTGACCCCACGAACATCCTTCAAAAGCTCCTTGCAAGCCACAAAGGAGGCTCGGGCGGGGCCCCCCCCCGCCGTACCGCGGCTCAAACCACCACCATCGGCAGCCGGATTCTCACCGTCGGGAGCATCGAGGGCGGCGTCTTCGTCTCCACCTGGCGGGTGCAAGGCCAGGGCAGCCAGCCCAGCTGCGGCGTCAAAAAATACTTCGCCTGGGAGACCCGAATCAGTAACGGTTACAGATGTTGCAGTCAAAGCGGCCAGACCGGCAGCGTCGTCGGCATCAAAATCGTTACTGCCAGCAGCGCGACTCGCGGAAGCGACCTGGCTACGAGTGCCGGAAGCCATTCCAGCAAAAAACCAGCAGAAAACTCCGAAAAAAAAAGGTAACGTTGTCAAAGAGATTCCGGCCAGGAATCGAACCAAGCACCTTTAGTATTCCGCGCCAGACGGGAATCAAACCTCCGCCTACGCTGTCGTCATGCAAATCTCGCCGAAATACACAAATTTAAAGTCAAACGCGAGCAGAGCCTCGGGAAACGACTTTTACCAGCGGTAAGCAGGTCGAAAGGCGTGCGAACCGCACTCCGATGCCATGTTAGGAGTGAGAAAACAATGTTTGCCACAAAGTTTTACTTTATTTCACTCAGATAAAAATAAGTCTCAGTCGGCAGCTGGCCGGCTGCTAGTTCCACCACAGGAGTGTGTGAGGTGTGAGGTACTGAGAGAGCAAACATTGTGCGTAGCTTCGCCTTTTAAACAATTCCAGGCTCAGCTACTGGGTAGCAGTTATGATCTACCTACTACAACGTGGCCACACCAAACCGGGTCTTTTCTGACTGTGTGGCAGTTACAATCATAACGTGATCTCAAGCCAACCATTCATGACCAAAGTTCAAGGTCAGTCACAGAATGACTGGGTCACTTATGGAACAGAACTTAAACATGCGGCACATGCCTGTCCATGCAGTCCAGAGCTAGCACTAAACTATAAGTACTAGTTTCAGGCAGGTGTGTCGATACTTCTGACAACATCCAGCCAAAACAGCACACTCACTCGTGTGTCCGGCGCGGCACCTCCAAACGTGGAGCGGACTCCAAAAATGTGTCCGGCAGCAGAATTTTTGCGACGGAGTGTACTCCAGTCGAAAATTTTAGGGCGGCGCGAAGAAAAATTTTGTGGAGCTAACTCCTTTTGGCGGTCCGGCGCCTGGTTTTAGGAAAGGAGTGCGCTAGTGCGCTCTGGTGATCCCGCTAGCTCGGTCAGGCGTTTGATTTTCCAGGTAAACAAGCTTAAGGGGGGGGGGATGCGAAGCATCCCCCCCAAAAGAAGCCGTAACGAATCTGTAGTGGACGGAGTTTCGATGCGTTGAACTGGGAAAATTGATTGAGAGCTTCTGCGAGTTTTTGCTTTCTGATTGCGATACGGAAGATTTCGGTCGAGATTGCGCTCAGTTTGGTTTTTCAAGTAACCGTAAATCGATAGAAGCAGAAGAAGTCAAGGATGAGTTGACAACTTGTAGATAGGGAATCTTCTGAATAAATGAGAGAAAGAAATGTCGTCAAGGCCGGATGCATCAAAATGACCCCGAAACACACCCAGCCCATCTAGATTCCAACAGTACTTGGGTTCTCACTTCTTTCCGGGTAAATGGGTATTTTTTTTTTTAGACTATATGGAGCGTGTGTTGCGGTGAGTGGGGATAGCTGATGCACAAAAAGCATCGTTGAGTAGTGGCGGTGTTGTTTTCCTGTGTTTCTCAGTCGTTGCGGCTTCGGAGTCTGTGTTTCCTGAGCCTTCGAGTTGTGTATCAGCCGGTTTGAGACGATCGTTTTGTCCTGTACTGGATTTTATTTCGCGGACTAGTGTTGGAGTTCAAGAACGATCGCTTAAGATTTTCTCTCTTTGGCATGGTCGATGATCGGTAAGCAACGCAATTTTCATCTCTCGCAATTCAGATTTCTTTTAATTATCATCATGAGCTTTTCGCATTTTGAGCTTCGTGGAACATTCATGGGCGGTGGCAAGACGTATGTTCGCAGGGGGAGTAGTAGCCGGAATGAAGAATATTTCGGTCTTTTGGTTGTTGATGCAAACACGGACGTGAAAATTTGCGGGTCAAACTGGGCAATGGATAGCGAGATTCAAGAAATGCTTTCTGGCAAGTCATATTCGATCAGTGGTAATTATTTCCGTCAAGAAGACAATAAGTATTTTTCCAGGTAAGCTTTTAATGGTTTTAGTCGTCTTGGCATTTAGTTATTTATTTGCTGAAGTCGCTAATTGGTGAAGAAGACTTCTTATTGTGTTAGCCGTCTCTTTTGCTGTGCTTTCATTTTTTCTTTGGATGACATATTGACGAGATTCCTAACGTTGTTCTTCATTTGCGGGACAATCTGCGAGGTCTTGGCGATGGTGATTGTGTTGATCTGCTGCCGGGCTACCTCGTCAGCATCCAGAAGGACATGAAGCTCAGGGATCGACCTATTCATTTCAGTTTGATTGACTTGGATATTGGTGAGGGATCGCCTTTGCGCTTGTCTGTGTGGGAAGAGGTCGATCGTGAACTTCTGGCACGCCAAGACGAGATTGTGCTACTTGGACTGAAGAATGTCCACGTGGAATGTCGTGATGGCAGGCCGCCCAGGTTCCAGATCGAAAGGGATACTCTCATCTTTATTGATCCTGTCGAGTACCGAGGAAGGGTGCCAAAGCCTATGGGTAGTTTGGGCACAATGAGTCAGTGGGTTTCTCATCAAGCGGATGATCTGCCGGTGAAGGCTTTGGGAGATTTCAAGAAAGCTGCAGTTCCGGATGTCGCCATCGTTGCTGTGAAGTTGTTGGGCCTCCGGAAGAATTGCGTGTTGTACATGGCGTGCACGGGTTGTGGGAAGAAGTCGTGCACGTGCATCCAGTCTCCTGGAACTACCAACCCGCGTTTTCATGGGCTGGCGGATGTTGCGGAAGGTGATGAGTCGATGGAGCTTAGTTTCTTTGACCATACTTCAACGATTCTTGGCAAGAAGACTGTCGAGGAACTAGTGGCTATTTTACAACGTGACGATCCGACGGAGTTCGAGAAACTGGTTGACAGTTGTGGGGGTCATCGGTCTTCGCTCATGAAGCTTACCTTGAGGAAGTCTTCTGAAGATATGCGTCGTGGGATTAAGGTGCTCGAGCTATCTTTTGTGAATTGAGTTGTCTTTGTTTACACCACGAGTTGACGCTTTGTTAGTTGCGACTTGTGTGTTGACATTCCAACTTGGCGATGATTTGCTTCCTAGAACTTACTACTTCATCTGGTGTGTTCATCTGGGTTTTGATTTAAATGATTCATTTAAATGGGTCTATGATCATATAAGACAATCCTTCTTGATGTGAGATAACTTTATATTGCGACTTTTCAGGTAGATAAGAATGAGCATTATTTATTTTATTTCATTTTAGGCTTTGCTAGAAACATAGATCTATTACAGCTTAAGGGGGGGGGATGCTTCGCCGACCATAACTCTAGTAGTCGATTGGATTCGTTCGCTGACAGGCGGCAACCCGGTTCGAGTCAACTGAGGCTTAAAACCGCAGTAGGACGGTCCGCCCTTCCTAGTTCCCACCCACCCGGAGGGCGGAGGCCATTCGCCGCCTCAGTGAGACGCCCCAGCAGTCAGGCGAGGTCGTCCAGGCATAGTTGTCTCGGTTCATACTTGATTTGTAGTCTAAGTTAGTTAGTATGTGGGTGAGTTAGCTAGTTAGTCAATTAATTAATTAGTTTGCATGTAAGCTAAAATCATGTATGTCCGATGTTGGTACTAATCCTTATTCTAGTGTACGCTGAGTAGTAATATTAGACATACTGGGAGTTATTTTAAATAGTGACGGAACCTTTTTGCCAAGTGGCAATTAGGTCCGTCACTATTTATAATAACTAAAACGTCGTAGTGTGGGGGCCGATATCTATCGTACCGCTGATGCCTACTGCAGTACCGAATCTCGCCTTAACGATATTCCAACCGGGCATATTTTCCCTTCTGGCACTTTCGTTTGGCCTTCTGGTATCAATTCCTTCCGGTATTCGGAAATACCCGTGTCACCACAGGGATTCGAACCCCCGACTTACGAGGTCTTAGTTATTATAAATAGTGACGGAACCTTTTTGCCGCTTGGCAATTAGGCCCGTCACTATTTATCCGGCGAAAACCACTCGTCAGTATCTATTCCGCGTTAAGTTCACGTGAACGTGGCTTGTATTGTAATGGTTGTCTCCTTGATTATTACTGGGCATCCGATAGAAGGATAGATCTATTACAACTTTAATTCACAGGTGAGACATATTGGGCATCCAATCATACAGCTCCGCCAAGTCCCATCGCATCATGCTGAACAGAAGCATGCAGAGCCACAGGATCGGCTTTGCTAGATGTTACAGCTTTCACAGGTGTGAGATGTCTGGTATGCGCACCGCGAATTCTTGCCTTTCCTGCTCGATTGTGTCTACGCGCAATTCAATGCGGTTAGGACGATGCGACTCGTCCCACTGTTGCAGCAGGCTCGCTGTCGCGGGCAGCTGTTCTAACAGGGCTTCCTGCACCTCTGCGTCCGCGTAGCCGTAAGGGAATGCGCGAGTCGCCGGCTGTTGTTGGCGTCTTAGGATGTCGCCGACGTTGATGCCCGCCTGTTCGAATGTGTTGCGATATCGTGTAACGATTCGGTCCCAATGGTGTGGCGTATGGAACGTGGGCATGTGCGCGGCGTTCGCGACGTGCTGCAACATCGCCACGAATACTTCTGAATGCGTTTGTGCTGGTGGAGGTACGACGCGATTACGCTCGTGATCTTGCATGGGTCGACGGCCGACGCCAATGTGGCGCCGGCAGAGCATGCAATGCACGTCGTCTATTCTGCATGTCGTGGCCCATCGGCGCAGGCATGCGAGGTGGACGTTCTTCCAGTGATCGCAATCCCGCCACATAAAGCTGCCACACGCCAGTACCTCCCTGCCGTCATCGTCGTCGACGGGGGTGAGACAGATGACGCAGTGCGTTTCTTCGTCGGCGCGCGTCGTGTCGTGGTTGGGTGCCGTCGCGTCGGTTGACGTAGCTGGTGCCGGCGGTACGGTCTCGCCGGCTGTGGCGATGATTCGTGGGTGGCGGTCCGTCGGGCTCGTCGACCGGCGTGCGTGGGAGTAGAAGCTCCTGGAACACAATGTTCTGCGTGCGTACGCGACCGTCGGGCTCGATCTGAGACGGGTCCACGAGTAGCAGCAGGCCGTCACAACTGCCCAGGACTCGGCTGATGGCTACGCCGAGTTGCCCGTGGTCAAACAGCCTTCTCCGAAGGTCGACGACCACCCGGCTGAGTGATCGTGACTGCACGCCGTGCATCGTCGTGCCGCCGTAATACATCAACGGAGTTGTGCTCCCGAGTGGCATCTATCCGCTGGCCGGTAGTCGCCGGCCTGGGCGCCTAGTCAGGTGGGCATCAAAGATTGGTGTCTCGATGCTAGTCGGTGCCTAAGCAAGGTACGGAAGCCAGTGCGCGCCGGGACGGTCAGAGAACCGTCGCCCTCGGTAGCACAGATCCGCTGAGTGCCGGTAGTCTCGGGTTAGAGGCTCGAGCATGCACTATCGGGTAGCCTACCGGTAGTCTCGGGTTAGAGGCTCGAGCATGCCTTATCGGTTAGCGCCGCGCCGCTGAGCTCCTTGCGGCCTGGCCAGCTGCAAGGGTTCAATAGCAATCAGTGGCGGCTGCGGGCTCAGCCTCCCACAATCGGTTCCCCAAACAACAAAAATCCCGTCTCCATCGCCGGCGTGCTAGCCAGCGGTGAAGGGCATTCAACTTGTATTCACAACAGTCAACATTACCGTTGACCATTTTTCTGGGCTCATGGCGCGTGGCGCGGAGCGAACGCCAGCTGCAACCCAGGACCAGGGAACCGGCAAGCATCAACTCCGGCGGATGGGAGTGGCGCAGCCAGTGACCGTGGCGACTGAGCCAGCTGGGGGCTCGGTCAGCACAGCTCCGGGGCAGCAGTCAGCACCAACTGCCCGGAAAGTTTTCAAGAAAGAAGAGCTGCCAAGTAAGCTGACAGAAATTCTGACGCCGTCCGCCGTGGAGGAGTTTATTAACAGCCTGGGCGAGCTCCGGCAGGACTACAACGAACTGTCCGACGCAGTTTTCCTCACCAAGCTGCGCCGGTCAGAGGTATGCAACGAGTCTACGGGTAATGCGGACGTGCGCGGGGTCATTATCAACGCCAGCAAAGAGGCGTGGACCTGGCCCGACACAGTGAAGGCCCTGCAAGAGGTGCTCGACACCTCAAGCTTTCCTGACGAGGAAAAGGAGGGGCAGGCGCTGGTGCGCAACCTGTCGCTTGACCCCAATTACCTCAGCTCGGACATGGCCCGATTCGCGGCCCAGGTCCGGAGCAAGGGTGTCTTGAAGCACATGAGTAGCGAATATTTACTCAGCGCAGTTCTGGATGCGCTGGGGCTGACGCCAGAGAGCCGTGCCAATGTCAAGGCCGGTCTCGGCATGAAAATTGCGCTAGCTTCTTCCGTGGTAGTTGGCACCCCGGACGACCAGAAACGGTTCAACGCAGCCATGGCGCACCTCCGAGAGATGTTCAAGGACCGGGGCGGCCCCAGGCGTTACAACAAGCTGCCGACAGTTGCTCAGGTAAACCCTGTGCCTGCCTCGACCCCGCCAGCAGCTTCTCTGTCGGACTTGACCACTCTTGTTACCCAGCTGTCCACGACGGTGGCCGACAACGTGGTGCGAATGTTGGGTGGCAAACGCCGAGCTCGCGGTGGTCGGCACAACCAGAACGCGTCCAGCAAACGCGGGCCGGGAGGCGGTCAGGGCAAGCAGCCTCGACAGGAGGGCGGCACTGGCAGGCAGCAACAGCAGCAGGGTGGCGTCCCCAAGGAGAAGGTCGTCTGCGAGCGGTGCACCGGCGTGGGGCACACCGAGGCCAACTGCACGCTGCGGCTGGACCTCGGCAAGGCGACTCGAGTGTGCCGGCGCTGCTGGGCGGTTCGGCTTCCTGGACACGACCCCAACACATGCCGCGCCCCACGGCCAGCCATGCCCAAGTGACGTCATAGAGGTGATGTGTGTCGCGGTGAGTCGGCTAGGCGTGAGGATGCTGTGCCTTGTAGTCCTAATGTTCCCACGTCCGTGGTTCAGAATGGAAGTGCAAGTGCTGCAGCTGATCAGGAGTGCGTGCCCAGCGTGGTCGCAATAGAGCCTGAACACGCCCTTCCGGAGCTCACCCCTTCAGGTGAGATAGTGCCGGCAGATGCCGAGGTAGCCCCTCACGTAGACGTGGAGTTGGGTCGCCGCCTCAGTAAGGCCTCACTAGAGCACATTGCCGACAGGAATGCACATGCAGAGAGCTTGGCGGGGCAGGTGCCTAGCATAGAAGGGGATGGCAACACCCCCACGGCCATAGGATTGCGGATGCTTGCTCACCAGATTCACCTTGCGGTGGGTCATGTGGCGGGGCAAACGCTAGACTGGGCGACTCGGCTTATGGGGGCGCCGGGGTTGAAGGTCGCTCAGGCGGAGTTAGAGGAGTGCCACGCATGCGCAAGTGTCAGGAAGAAGCGTAGGCGCTGGCATGCTAAGACTCCTTCCCCGTACCGGGGGAGGTTAGTGGGGGATGTCATGCATTTGGAGGAGGGGGACTATTATTTGGTCTTGATTGATGGATCGCTATACCAAGTTCCTAGCCATCGAGCCCCTGCCAAGCATGGTAGAGGAGTCCTTGTGGCGGGGGCTGCGCATTGCCATGTCTCACTTCTTTCCCATTTCTGAGGTCATGTTGGACCAACAACTTGATTGCATTGTGGGGCGGGAGGGCTGTGAGATGGTGGTTATTGCTGGGCGGCAGGACCATATGGCAACTTGGGGCTGATTGATAGGCACATCAGCAGCGTAAAGGGCATGGCAGCCAAGCAGCAGGCCAGCGGGTTAGGATTCAAGCCCGCGGGGCAGCCTTATGCACAACGCGCGCAGCCTGTGGTGCCGCTTGCTCATGGACAAGTACAACAGCCAGGTGCTTTTCAAGCTGCCCCAGGGACTAGGTCTTATTACCGCGCGGGGGCTGCAGTCGGGCATTTACCCTCCGGACGTGGCAGACCATTGGGAGGCCCACCTCGCTACCACCGCTGAGGTTAGGCGGCAGTTAGACCGCACCCAGCCTGACTTGTCGCAGGAGTGGGAGCTGGGGGAGTTGGTCTTGTTTCACAAGGAGAATTCCTTTGGCAAGCGGGGGCAGATGCAAGGGCCAGGCATGGTGGTGGATTTGGACTGGGTGCATAGGCGGGTGAAGTACGTGCACTGGGAGCATAGGGACTATCTCATCCCGTGGGATAAGGTGTATCGGTACAAGGCGTCCGATGCCCAGGTCCAGGCGGCCAAGGAGCACAGCCGCCAGCTCGGTTGGGATGTGGATAGCCGGCCGGCCAAGCGGGCCCGGCTGGAACCTGTCCTACCCACCCCACTTGGGGTGGCTGTGCATGATGCGCTTGTTGCCCACCCCCCTGCAGGCGCCGCGCCGGAGCAAGTCCCCGGGGTCGACGCGGGGGCGCTACCTCAGCCCCTCCCCGCGACCCCAGCAGCGCCCACCGTGGCGGCGCCGGACACATCGTCAGGCGCGGGCGTGGGCTCCCAGCTGGCCCACGTCCTCCGGCAGCTGCTCAAGGCGGACAAGCTCAAGGCGGCGGCAGCGGGGGGTGCGGCACAAGTCAGCCGCGTCATGCCAGATAAGTGCCCCACCGTTGTGACTGAAGCTCATGATGTTCCCTCTAGGCATATTGCGGCCATAGATACCATGGCAGGCGTGTCTATCACGAGCCCGGCGGCGGCCGAGGCCTATTACCCTTTGCTGCCCAGTAGCTGGAAGGAGGTTGCGGGGTTTGACGGGCAGCGGGCCTATAAGGTGGCTGGGCAGGTGCTCATGCCCATCCTAGGGGTAGATGTCCCTGTGCAAGTGCTAGAGGGTTACAAGGGGATCACCCTCATAGGTAACCCTTTTGTTTCCCTCCCCGGGTTTTCTGTGTCAGCCGGCTTGGTGACCCTCGAGGGGGTGGGGAGCATAT
This sequence comes from Mesostigma viride, assembly GCA_009746045.1. NCBI lineage: Eukaryota > Viridiplantae > Streptophyta > Mesostigmatophyceae > Mesostigmatales > Mesostigmataceae > Mesostigma > Mesostigma viride. The sequence continues at coordinate 3,553,120 of RPFO01000667.1, read as the reverse complement.
GCTTGTACCAATATCACGTAGCGCTTGCAGCCCTCACGGGCCGGGGTCCCCCCGAGGCTATTAATCACCCTGAGGATTATGCCACTGCAGTAGGGGCCATTCGCGGGGCGGAATATACGGCAGAGCCGCTGGTAGCCGATGTCACGCAGCCGCAGAAGTGTCACCCCAGCAGTCTTGGCATTTTTCCCTGGAGCATCGCCACTAAATCTCCTGTTAGTTATCCGCAGTTTAAGGAGGACTGCCGTGACCCTGTCAAGTTCCATAAGTGGCGCGCGGCTTTCTTGCGCGCGCAGCTGGAGTGGGCGAAGTTGAGTAACTTTAGAGCCCTAGGATCTGGCTCTAAGTTCCCCATGTCCGTCCGCACGCCTTCCGCTAGCGTCCGCTAAGCCGCCGGCTATAATCCGGCGGTCCGATGCGGTCGACCGGTCTAAGGGCGGCGCCTAGGGCCGGCGCCACCTAGGCCCCAGTCAGGGGCCTTATCCGGGTCGGTACGGACAGCTAGCTTGTCCCACGGTTACGGCTAACCGGATAGGGTTTGCTGGCTAAGACATAAACCAGTGGTGGGCCAGCTCCGACAGCAGTTCTCTGTGTTCACCTTATCCCAAGCTCAACGTGACCGACCGCCATAGCTGAGCCGGTCGGGCTTTAACTTGTATTCATAAAAATCCCGATGGCTTCCGGTACACGGAGCCGCACGGGCGAACACACAGATACGCCAAGTGGCGAGGCCGCAGGGTCCGTCCTGCCACGCTTTAGTGCGGACGAGGCCACGAGGTTGATGCAAACCCTCGTGGCGCAACCTGAACTGGCCAAGCAGTTCAAGCATCTGATGCTTGCTGCTGACGATGCACTGAATCGCGGCCCTCTCAAGCAAACGGAGGTGCCCGCGATCTACCTGCCGACTATACGGCGGACGACGCAGCAGATTTTCTAGCTGCTCTCAAGCGTCTGCGCGATGGACGCGCAGACAAAGATTCGGAGCTGATTGGCAAGTTCCGTGCAGTATTCTGCAGTACAACAAAGCACCCAAACATTGCCAATCTAGTTCGCATTGCGGACGACAACAAACAAACCTGGGAAGTTTTTTACAACGGTCTAGATGCCCACTTGTCGCGGTCTAAGGAAGAGGCCGACGAGCAAGCCTTCAACGACTTCGAGGGCTATGCAGTTAATAAGGCAAATTTGCCCGGGGCTGCACGTGATTTCCAGGTCTTCGTGCACAAGCACAAGCTGCTAGATACTCTCAAGCCCATTTTCCTGTGCAATCGATTTCTCAAGAAATGCGACCTGTCGTCGGATGTGCATCTGACCATAGCGACGGAACTCAAAAAGAAGAGTGCCGTCAGTTTCGACGAGGGCATGCTGTATTTGATCTCATGCTTCAAGAGTGCGCAGTCCAAGCCGGCTGCCTCGGCTGCTCTGCCATCCCTGCGCAAGGTGGATGCCGGCGCGTCTTCTTCTTCAGGCGCAGAGGCTCCAATTACGCGGTCGGAGCTTACGGCCATCCTGAAAAAGGTCGTCGGCCACGGCAACAACGGGGGCCAGCGAGGGCGCAAGCGCGGGCATGGTGGCGACGCCAAGCAGGGTGATAATCCCCCGGCCAAGCGGCAGCAGGGGGCGTCTACTGACCGCAAGCAACGCTGTGAGCGCTGCTTCGGACGTCGCCATGTCCGGGATGACTGCCGAGTTCGCCCGGACCTGGAGCTCGAGGACAACCTTTGCCGCAAGTGCCACGACGTTCTGCGTGGTCACAGCGTGGAGGCGTGCAAGGCCAAGCGCATCGTCGTCCACGGCACACGCGAGGAGTGGGCAGAGCGACGGGCAGCACGAAAGTCAGGTGAGAGCACGCTCGATACCCCTTCTTTTGCTCAATGCGTCACGCTGAACCGGGCCGTCGTAGAGCCTGACGTCGTTCCTAAAAGCAACGTGACTGCATCCTCTGTCTCATTCCGTGATGTGCTCACGCAATCCGTTGATGCTGCTCTGGCTCTGTCGCGCCAGGATCACGTGCTTCCTGAGCACGGGTCTACAATGCGTGACCTAAGCAATGTGGTGTCTTCTAGGTCGGGTGTGTACAACGCCGAGCGACCAAGCACTACTGCAGCACCCCAGCTAGATACTGGGGCGGTTGGGCCTATGAGGAATGTTGTGACAGTGCAAGAGAATGCTGGGCGGGCAGATGTTCTCGGTACACACCACCCTAGTGTGGATCTTCACATTGGCAAGGTGCTCACACGGGCGGCCTTTCGTGCAGCCTCTGAAGCTGCCCAGTTAGCCAATGTCACTACCCCAGTAGTCACCCCACCTGTTGAGAATCCTGACAATGCCACTGCACCTCAGGCTGTCACCCTGAAACTGTTAGCATACCAGATGCACCGTGCATACGGGCATGAGGCCCAAGCCGAGGTAGAGGGGGCACACATGTTGGGGGCACCTTTATACAACGAGCTGAAGAATGTGCGTGCTCAGTGTCCTGCCTGCATCAAGATCAGGAAGAAGTCGCGTAGGCGGCATGCCAAGACTCCACCCTTGGAGCGAGGGTACCTTGTGGGGGATGTCATGCACATGGAAGGGGGGGACACCTATTTCATAGTCAAGGATAGGTTCAGCAAGGCCACCTACATTGAGCCGCTGCCCACATGTTTGAGGCTGACCTGCACAGGGCTATCAAGATCAGCCTGGCTTTCTTTCATCCCGTAGTGGAGCTCATGCTAGACCAGCAGTTCCGCTGTGTGCAAGGTTTGCCGGGGATGGAGGCCGTGGTCATCGTGGGGCGTGAGGATCACGGCAATATGGGCATGATAGATCGCACTGTAAGCTATGTCAAGACTGTGGCAGCCAAGCGACAGGATAACCCACATGGCAAATCCTACGCGGTCAAGACGGCGTGGTGCAAGGAGCTCATGCATGTGTGCAACCATAGGCACGTGCTTGATGTCAAGGGCTTTGGGCTAGTCACGCCTCGGGGGCTGTCAGCGGGCACCTACTCACCCGAGGTAGTAGAGGCATACCAACAGCATCTACAGGATACCGCCGCCAAGCTGCGGCTCAAGGATGCCACGCTGCCTGATTTGTCTAGCGCTTTTGAGGTCGGGCAGTTGGTCATGTTCCACAAGGAGAGCTCGCCCAGCGGCAAACGGGGCACCATGCAGGGGCCTGGGGCCATCACAAAGTTAGACTGGCCGCTGCGGGTCATAGACATAGAGTGGAATGATCGGGTGTATAGGGTACCATGGGCATCGGTGGCAGGCTATAAGCAAGGGGATAGCATGGAGAGTGAGCTGGCAGCCAACAGGGCACTGGGGTGGGTAGTGAAGGATAATGCGCCTGTCGTAGCATCTGAGGTGGTACCCCACGGGTCGCTCCCAGGGGCAGACACAGCTACACCCCCCCCTCCCCTGGGCCCCAATATGACCCCGTGGATGGGTGGGATGAGGATGGGGTGGGTTTGACGGGACCTAGTGCACGTAGTGACTCACCTCCTGTGCTAGCCACGGATAATGTGGGAGGCCCGCCTAGCGTGGCCTCGCCGGAGGGTCAGGGTCCTGCCCATGCGCCTCGCCCACCTAGGGACCTGGCTTCAACGGTCACGGCCTTGTGGCGTGCTCAGGCGCTTAAAGCGAAAGCTGCATCAGGGGTGGCTCAGGTCAAAACTCTCTCACAGGGGGTCAGGCCGGTTAAGTCAGCCTTGTTTCCTACGTGTAGACCGTGGCAGCTGGTGGCTGTGGACACGCAAGCATCCGTGTCTATTATCTCTCGTCGGGCAGCCACCCTGTATCCAGTGCTAGAGTCGCCGTACAAATCGGTGACCGACTTTGCAGGCACTTCGGCATATCAAGTTACCGGGATGGTGGTGCTGCCGGTGTTGGGCATTGACACGCCGTTTCACGTCGTGGATGGCTACGAGGATGTGGCCTTGCTGGGCGAACCTTTCGTATCATACCCGGGGTTCTCAGTGTCCGCTGACTTGCTGTCAGTCGCGGGGGTGGGCAGCATCCCGCTTCGCGAGTACCACGCTCCATTGGGGGTGGTGGTCGGGCAGCCCGGCGTCGTGCGGCGCTTACCGATGGCGGCGTTTTCCACACCGCCGCTCGTCCAGTCCATCATTCAGCCTCAGGATTGGCACCCGCGCAGCTTCGGCCTCCACTCACACTCACTGGCGGCGGATAGCCCTGTGACGTGGGAGCAACTTGTCCTGGACTGTCAAGATCCTCTCAAGTTTGCTTTGTGGCGCGACGCGTTCATTCGAGCCAAGGAGCAGTGGCGAGAGCGCGAGGTCTACCGAGGATTGGAGAGTGTGCCAGCCGGGGCCACGCGGTTGCGGTTGAAGTTCGTGCTCACCTACAAGCCGGACGAGACCAACTCTTCGGTGGTGTTCCGGGTAAGGCCCGTGGTCACGGAGACGAAGGGGTCCTCCCCGCTGGACGCCAAGGATCTTTATACCCCTGGGCTCAACCATGTTTCGCATCGGCTACTGACGGTCATCTACTTGGGCAAGCGGAACGCGGGCAAGGACTACGGGATGTGGTGCGGTGACTTTCAGCGGGCATTCCTCCACAGCGACGCTGGGGTCGCGCAGCAAACATGGCAAGGCACCCGCTACGTGGTGAAGGTCCCGGTGGTCTGGCAGGATGGCACCATTGGCAGCGAGTATATCGAGCTGTTGACAGGGGTGGAGGGGCTGCAGAGCTCTCCCATCATCTTCCGCATTTCCGCGGAGGAGGTCTTGCAGAGCTTAGGGGCCACGTACCATCGCGCGGATCCTAACTTCTTTGTGGTCCCCACCGGCGTCCCTGGCGAGCCAGCCCTCTTCGTGTGGCATGGCGATGACTTCAAGCTGGTGGCACCTCGCACCTTTGCTACCCAGTTTCTTGCTGCAGTGGCGGCTAAGTTTCCCCTGGGCAGGGCGGTGGATCATGAGGAGGGTAAACCCGTGGTGTTTTGCGGCGTGCAGTCTACGTTGCAGCGGGATTCGCGTTCTGGCGAATGGGTCATGCACATGCAGGATAGCCGCAACTATGTGGTTGACCTGCTGGCCGACCTCCCGTCCCCGCTGTTGGCAACCCATGGGCCCTCGGTTAAGGGCAAGCTCGGGTGGTTGGCGGACACGGTGGCACCTGATTTGGCGGTGCTCGCTCGCCTGCCCGATGATGTGCTGGAAGGACTAGGGTCCATTCATGTTCGGCGGCAGCTGGCCATGACGCCCGGCATTGTGCTTCGTGGGCTCGATTGCTCACAGCCGGTGCACCTCGAGATAGTGACGGATGCTAATCTAGAGACGCGCACAGTCAGCCAAGTGCGGGCCCGCATGGGGGCACTGTTCTTTATTAGCAATGAGGGACAGCCTGGCATGTTGTTAGATTGGTACTCGCGCTTGCACAGCCGCATTGCCACTAGCCCCAACACGGCTGAATGCCGGGGCATTGTTTCAGCTATCTCACATGGCATGTGGCTGCGGTACTTGCTGGGTTGGGTATTTGGCTCGTGTGGGTTCACTCTTCACTGGACTAGCACGGTGCACACTGACTCACAAAGTTGTTTGGCCTTCCTTGACAATCCCTATGCGCGGTCACAGGACGTTGATTACCTCGTACTCGCTGAGGCGGCCTCCTGCGTCACGCGTCTCCAGCACATCGCGGATGAACTCAATCCCGCGGATGCACTCACCAAGGAGGCGCGGGAGGCTGCCCCGCAGTACGCAGTGTTGCGCAAGCGCATGACGATGCAACACCCGTGAGCCACACAGGGTTACGGCTCGGGCGCTTTATGAATACAGCCATAACTCACCCTGTGTTGCTAGCATTCACGAATATCATGGTGGTAGTTTTTTTGCTTGTCCTGACCATACCCTAGCCACGTTGGACGGTGCCTTGGGCCCGTCGGCGGGTCACTGGTCCTAATAAATGGGTCACCTTTTGTCTGGTGGCATAGTTGTTTTTTTCTCGCTACTTATTACATCACTATTCATGTGTGATCACAAGGGCGCGGGTCGATACCGTGGTGATTTTGACGGCCTTGAGGCCCCCTTGAGTTCCCTACCTTAGAGGGTTTTGTATGGTCTGCATTTGATGTAATTATTTTGATAATTAATCAAAGAACAAAAGAGTATGTCGGAGTTGAGTAACTTTAGAGCCCTAGGATCTGGCTCTAAGTTCCCCATGTCCGTCCGCACGCCTTCCGCTAGCGTCCGCTAAGCCGCCGGCTATAATCCGGCGGTCCGATGCGGTCGACCGGTCTAAGGGCGGCGCCTAGGGCCGGCGCCACCTAGGCCCCAGTCAGGGGCCTTATCCGGGTCGGTACGGACAGCTAGCTTGTCCCACGGTTACGGCTAACCGGATAGGGTTTGCTGGCTAAGACATAAACCAGTGGTGGGCCAGCTCCGACAGCAGTTCTCTGTGTTCACCTTATCCCAAGCTCAACGTGACCGACCGCCATAGCTGAGCCGGTCGGGCTTTAACTGGCGATGTATGGGGTGTATGGGGAGTTGATGGAGGTGCCGCAAGGGGCGGTAAAGCTGAACTTGAAGTTTGTGCTCAAGTATAAGCAGGTCCTCCCCACTGACCCTGTCACATTTCATGTACGGCCCTGTGTCACGGAGTTTAGGGGCTCGTCTGAGTTGTCGGAGGAGGAATTGTTTACGCCCGGGCTGTCGCAGACCACTAGCCGGGTGTTAACATCGGTGTTCTTGGGGCTGTTGGATCGGGGTTTGGACTATGCCATGGCCTGCTCAGATTTTCAGCGGGCCTTTCTCCATAGCGACCCGGCAGTGGCCGAGAAAGTGTGGCGTGGCACGGTGTATGTGGTCAAGGTCCCTTTGGTGTGGCAGGGGGAGCTGCGGTGTGTGTACTTGCGGCTTCTCCTTGGTGTTGAGGGCCTGCAGTCTAGCCCCATCATCTTTCGCAAGACGGCTGAACGCATCTTTGCTAGCATGGGGGCGGTGTTTTCCCGCATCGATAGCAACCTCTTTCACATCCACACACCCAACCGGAACACGAGCCCGCGTTCATGCAATGGCATGGGGATGACTGGCGGCTTATTGGACCCCGGGCGTGGGTCCGGCAGTTCATAACCGCTGTGGCCAAGCTTTTGCCCACTAGCCGCACGTTGTGGCTGGACCCCGACACCGGCCCCGTCCCTTTCTGTGGCCTAACCTACACTTTGCACCGCACACCGGTTGGCTGGTGCATTGACATGGCGGCCAAGCAGGAATACGCCGACAAGCTCGCGCAATCGCTGCCTGAGCGGCTGGATGCGTCCGCGGGACCGCAATTGCGCGGCCAGCTGGGGTGGCTCGCGGGCACGGTGCGACCCGACCTGTCCATCTACGCGCGTGCGCCCGACGCCGTGCTTGCGGGCATGGGAGCGCAGCATCTTCGGACGCAAGTCTTGGCGTCACCGGGCCTGCGCGTGTGGGGGGTTGATATCACCCGCCCGGTGGCAATGACCATTTACTCTGACGCGAACCTGGAGTCGCGTACCATCACGCAGCTGCGCGCGCGGGAGGCGGCCATCTTTTTTCTCGATAGCCCCACTGGGCAGCCCACTATTGTCGACTGGTATAGCCGCATCCGTCAGCGGGTAGTGGTAGACAGCAATCGCGCGGAGTGTCGCGCGTTCATTTCCGCTGTCGACCATGCGTGTTATGTGCAGCATCTTTTGCAATGGATTGCGGATAAGGCCCGCGTGGCGCTGTCGCTCCGCATGCGGCTGTGCCCAGCTAGCAAGTCAATAATTGAGTTTCTGAATAACCCGCTCGCCTCCACCACCAAACTAGATTACCTTGTGTTGGCCGAGTCCGCCACGGTGTTGGATGAGCGGCGGTGGATCCCCGAGAGCGAGAATATTGCCGATGCCTTGACCAAGCCAGCGATGCTGTCGGGGCCTCAGTACAAGCTGCTGCGGCAGCTCATGATGACATGAGTTTTTTTTACCGTGTGACCTGTCGTCTTTTTGCATGGGAATGGGCGCTTCTTTCATCTGTGAATACATTTCCCTAGACCTGACAGGCGGCCAGTGTGCCTACTAATGATGCATGTGGTGCAGTTGCACCCAAGTAGAAAAGGAGGCCGGGAGCAAAGCCCGGGTGTTTTTGGCGTGCTCAGATCCCAGCGTAGGGCACCCTCCTTGGGGTTTAGGATTTGGGGACGGCCAGTGTGCCGTTACGTGTTTCTCTACTTGAACGTACGTAGGGTCAGTGCTACCCTATTGCCCCTCGCTTTAAAGAATTTATGCTAATTATTTAAAAAGAAAGTATGGGAGTTGTGCTCCCGAGTGGCATCTATCCGCTGGCCGGTAGTCGCCGGCCTGGGCGCCTAGTCAGGTGGGCATCAAAGATTGGTGTCTCGATGCTAGTCGGTGCCTAAGCAAGGTACGGAAGCCAGTGCGCGCCGGGACGGTCAGAGAACCGTCGCCCTCGGTAGCACAGATCCGCTGAGTGCCGGTAGTCTCGGGTTAGAGGCTCGAGCATGCACTATCGGGTAGCCTACCGGTAGTCTCGGGTTAGAGGCTCGAGCATGCCTTATCGGTTAGCGCCGCGCCGCTGAGCTCCTTGCGGCCTGGCCAGCTGCAAGGGTTCAATAGCAATCAGTGGCGGCTGCGGGCTCAGCCTCCCACAATCGGTTCCCCAAACAACAAAAATCCCGTCTCCATCGCCGGCGTGCTAGCCAGCGGTGAAGGGCATTCAACTAACGGGAATTGGTGCCGATGGATCAAGATCGTCCCTGCGCGACCGCGACCGGCCAATTCGCCCAGGCGGAAGGGGAATGTGATCGTAGGCAACGTGATCTGTTCCCCCTGTACGCCGTCTGCGTCGACGTGCCTGACGACTACGACGTGAGCGCCGATGCGGTCGAGGATGACCGTCTGACGCGCTCCGTGCAGGTTCCTTGCGATCGAGTAGACCTCCCCTTCTCGTAACGCCAGCTCGCTGTCCGGTATCGTCGGCGAGCGGAAGTGCGCCATGGTCGCCTCTGCGTCGCGGACGACGTGGTCGCGCTGCTCTTCAATGACCTGATGTCGCGCCAACGCCGTCCTGTGGATGGACGTCCTCGTCGCCTCGGTCGCTCGCGCCGCGATGCGTGACTGCAGATTCTCGTTGAACGTCGTCGCGTCCGCGTTCACCGAGGCAATGTACTGGTGCCCGCATACTTGCGCGGCGTCACTGGGCGTTCTCGCCGTCTAGTATGTTGTCCGGGAATACGAATTGCGCCGCGACGGCGAGCTCCGACGCTTGTTCGCGGCAGCCATGCTGGCAACAGCACGTTTCCGTCGTTGTCAGTCGGGTGAGTGCCGTCAACGATCGTGTCGATCAAGGCTGCCAACTCGGGATCCGCGTTGGCGCGGTGATTCGTGATCAACGTGCGCACTTCGACCTGGTCGCGCCACCACGGCAGGTGATGGATCATCGTCTGGGCCCGCTGCGACGGGTCTGTCACGCCCACCGTCACCGGGGGCGTCTGGCGGAAGTCGCCGGCCAGGATGACGATCGGCACGCCGCCGAATGCGTGGCGCTCGCTCCCTCGCCCACGGCAATCAGCGGCGCGTTCGGAGACGGCTTCCATATCCCTGGCGTTTGTGCTCGCCGCCTCGTCCCAAAGGATGACGTCCAGCCTCCTCATGAACTCGCCCATGCCCGACGCGCTCTCGAATTGACATCGGATCGGCTCCATCGACAATCGCTCGTCGCCCGCGTGCACGGCGATGTGGAATCGCGCGTGCACCGTCGTGGCGGTGGCGTACTGCGATGCTGCGATGCCCGTGGATGCGACGACGGTCATCAGACGGTCGGGGGGCAGCAGTCGATCTGCTGTCCACGATGAGCCTCGCGATGATCATTCGCATTAGGAAGGTCTTGCCTCGTCCGGGCCCGCCCTCGATGAAGAAGATCCGCGACGGCGGAGGCGGCTCACCGCGCTCGTCGGCGTTGCGATGCTCGGTCAGCGCGTCGACGATCTCGTCGAGGATGCGATGCTGTTCGTCAGCCAGCCTGTGTTCGTGATCTCGCAGAAAGTCCCGCGACTCGCCGCGCATGCGTTCCCTTTCCTCCATCGCCTCGCGAACGACCGTCGGCATGGTCTGATGACGACCGGACTGTAGTCGCTCTCGCCATCGCTGCGCGCGGTCGTCCCAGTCGGCCAGGCCGAGCTCGGCGAAGGAGCGATCGGACTGTCGGACGCGAATGTCGAACCACGCGATCAGCTCGTCTTGCCGATCTTGTCGACCATGCTCTGCCGCGTGCGTGAAATCTGAAGTCAGTGCGTGTAGCAGCTGTTCGTCCTCGATGGCGCGCGCGATGCCGAGCGCGCCGTCCTCGAGCATGATAGTCGCCATGACTCGCAGGTTTCGAGGCGTTGCGCCCTGCATGTCGATCGCGTTGCGGATCGCGACCTCGATCTCGTCGTCGAGCGACAGGAAACCCAGCGCGACCGCCGCCTCCTGAAAAGTCGCGTACTCGAGCCCTCTCACGGTGCGCAGCTCGCGAATCGTCCTCGGCTGTCGGTGTCTCCCGGTGGCAAAGGGCGGGTTGCCGTGGCGCAGGATCAGGAGCAACGACCACATCTCGACCTCGCTCGGCCGCACCGACAGGATGCGGCTGACGATGCCGCGAACGCCGCCGCGCCGTTCTCTGCGTCTACGGCGCACGTACCTCCTGAAGCCGCTCGCCTCCGTGAACCCGTCTGGCACGTCGGCGAGCGACGTCGATCTTCTCACGATCCGGTACGTTTCGTGGTAGTCCCTCATGCCGAGCGCGTCGTACGGTTCGCCCGCTGGGCGGTGCAGCCATCGCTCCATGTCTGTCGGGCCGCGGGATTCCCCCGTCGCGTTCACCCCTGTGCCTTCATCCCTCTCCTCGTCCCCGTCATCGTGTCCGCGGTCGTGCTCGTCTTCGGCGTCGTGCTCGATGGCGCCTCGCATCGACCAGTACTTGTCGTCGTCGACGCGCCTCGCCTAGCTCGCCCTGCTCCATCGGGACCAGGAACGACAGTCGCAATGTCGCGTTTGCGTGCCATTATATCCTGGACTGGTCATTACCGCTTAGTACTTGAATGCATCCACTATCAGCAGTAATCATGTGTGTGATATGCCACCTAAATCCAGTGAGATGCAGGTCACGGACATACTTGGCCGCCGACCTCATGACAGGCAATTCCGTAGCCAGCCAGGTGTAGAATAAAACCATGATGCTTTATATATTTTATTAATATAATTACTTACAGCAGAGTGAAATCACTCAAACCAAAGCAAACGCCCAGCTATAAACCTATATACAGAGCCATGTCAAAGCTCTATACTACGATAAGACCAATGGAAACGCCTAACGGGAGGAACCTAATAGCCCTGCTGCACCGCAAAATCAGCCCGCGTACGGCGGAGCATGATGTCAGCCATGGCCCGAGTCAGCGCCACCGACAAGCGCTGACGCCAATATGACGTCCAGGTCCGCGCCGACCATGGGGCCCGCTGGCCCTCCAGGTCCAGCCGGTCCTCCCGGAGCCGGCAACACTCCTTGAAGAAGGCGGAGGTCAGGGGCCCCATGGCCCCAAACTCCTCCAGGACAAAGGGCACCACACGATGGTGCCCGACGTCACCGTAGGCCAGGAGCTTGGCCCGCTCCGCCCGGTCCGCCGTGTAACCTGCCGTGAGGGAGGCCCCAGCCACGTGGCTAAGAGCCAAGGGCCGCGCCACCGAAACGTCGATAAGCAGATGCCGGCCACCCCCTCAAAGTCCAGCACCACGATGTCAGGCCGGTGGTTGGGGGAATAGAAGGCAGCGCCATCCGCATCCTCGGACCGGATGTTCGCGTGGGGGAAAACCGACCGAATCATGGCGAGCACCACCGTCAGGAGGACAGTGTGCAAATACAAATACCAATTCTGATTCTGTTGGCCCCCCATGCAGGAAAGGTAGTGAGTCACCGTGGGATCCAGCGGCTGCCCACAGCTACCACAAGGCCGCCCGGCCGGAACAAGAGGCTGCGGGGCAAATAGCTGGTGCCGGAGCGCCACCGAGTAGTGGCTGGGAGCCAAGGCGAATGGGGGGGCCATGGGAAGAGCACGAAGGTACGCCGAGCCCACACTCCGCAAGGAAAGCGAGAACAGCCACGCACGTCCCTGGGCGTTGAGGTCCGCGAAAAGAGCAATCCAATCAGCCGTGTGCAGAATACCCGCGTAGGTGCTTTATTATATATTTTAATAATATAATTACTTACAGCAGAGTGAAATCACTCAAACCAAAGCAAACGCCCAGCTATAAACCTATATACAGAGCCATGTCAAAGCTCTATACTACGATAAGACCAATGGAAACGCCTAACGGGAGGAACCTAATAGCCCTGCACTAGGAACTCAATTTCTGAGAAAATTCTCAAAACCCCTCAATTTTCTCACCCCTTTGAGAAAAAAGGTGAGAAAAGTGAGAAAAATCTCAATTTTTTTCCGCAAACGCTAGGCAACAAAATCTCACCAGGGTGAGATTTTGGTGAGAAAAAGGGGGTTTGGGTGAGATTTGGGTGAGAAAAAACCCTAAAGTGAGAAAAAAGGTGAGAATGGGTGAGAAAAAGTGAGAAAAAGTGAGAAAAAGTGAGAAAATTGAGAAGTTTCTCACCAACACGAGAAAAATCACTAACACGAGAAAAATCACAAGTCAACGTGGTGAGAAATTTCTCACCAAGAGTGTAACACGAGAAAAATCATGAGCTTTATTTCATTAAGTCCTTAACGTGAAAAAAAACTCAACACCACTTTGATATGCATTATAGGGTGCACAAAGGTGCAATATAGGGTTGTCATACAATATTAATTAATTAATTAATTAATTAATTAATTAATTAATAAGCACGTGACTGCGTCACGTGGGTGCCAATACAGAGTTAAGGAACCTTCAACCCTATATACACAGCGAGAAGGAGGGAGGGCGCCCTAGCTTCTCTCACTGCCGCAGGTGGGCAGGCCACAGAGCGCTCTCTCCACGGCATGGTGCCGGGGCGCAACCCTGTGGGTGCAATACAACCAGTGCAATACCATAGGTAGGCTGACGCATAGCTTATGCTACAAATGTGAGGTGGGCTCAAGACGTCGGCTAATTAAGGCGCAAGCTGATGGCCACAAGGTGCCAGAGCTAATTGAAGGTACTGTAACGCTGTGCACTAATGTCGTTTCAAGTGCTGTAATGCCTAAGCTATTCCATAATCGATTGCCCCCATCTAGACAACTAGCTGGAGTGCTCTATCCTGGGGAAGCCCGGGGGGGCTTCCACAGTTTCTTGTTGACATAGAGGTCCCCGCCCCGCCAGTACACTTGGGGCTTCTCGGGGTTGGTCTTGTGGCGGATGTAGTCGGGCCACTGATCGCGGCGTTGCTGCTGCTGGGCTGGCGTCAGGTCGTCGTCAAGCGACCAGGAGGTGTCCACCAGCTTCTTGCGGCGAGAGAGGAACCGAACTCGGGCTGTGATGTCGCTGAAGGTGAGGACCACTGGAGGGGGCCCAGCCTTGGCCCGTGGATGGGGCAGGCGGTAGGCGCCCTGCAGTATCGCACCTGGCAGCTGCATGCACGCCAAGAGCCGTTTCTTCAGCTCGTCGATCGTCTTCTGGCCGGGAGTGTCTAGTGGTGAGAACCATTGCTGCGATCGCTTTCCCACCATTTACGAGGAAATACCCGCAAATGAAAAACCACTGAAACGGTCTAGCTAGTCAGTCATTACATTAGCCACATGCCATCATGCATCATGTTTCCAAACGTCCAGGAACTGCACACGGTGCAAATGCCATTTGCAGTGCAAAAATCCAGAGGACACGACCTCATTGCTTCATATTTGTATGCAGAAGACTAAAAAAGTAACATGCATTAATGGCCCGCATGCATAAAGGGCCTGAATTCTGATGCGGGCCCAACGGCAGCACCGCCAAAGCAGATAAGGGCCCGCAGTCTGATGCGGGCCCCACGGCACCACCGCCATAGCAGAGCTCGAAGGTCGTGGTGCGCGTGAAACGTACGTATGCCCTTTGTCGGTAGGTGCCGTTGGGGTCAAATTGGGTGCTGCCAAAATCGGGCCGACGCGTCAATAGACTGAGGCCGTCGATGAGAGCCATCATGCGGCTTGGGGAACTTCAGCTAAGTTAACTTAACGCAAACCACTGGTCGCCCGCGTCGGGAACCGGCCCAACGGCTCTCCCGCAACAGAAAATTACGCGGCATACTGCATAAGTCGTCGGATTGTTACATTTCGACGGTCAAGATTTCATGATGAGGTTTGCGTTCAATTTGCCGCAGTTTGCCGCCCAGAGAAAGTAGTTGTTGGACTCGTTGCCCACGATGAAACACAATCAAGCAAGCCGTTTCCGGCCCCACCGTGTAGGTCATGTAGTCGCTCTTCACGTCAGCCAGCCGTAATTTCAATGCACAAGGCTACACATTTCCATCTCCATTCATATTCATAATCCTGCACGACTCGAAAACGCGGACAAGATAACGGCAGGCTCGAGCTACCATGGTCCGGATTCTCCCGATTTCTGGCCTGCGCTGGTTGTCTCCTTGATATTGGCAACTCTCTCCGGTAAGAGATTTTCCGCAGTTTGGCTGTTTCGAAACGTTAATTAAGTGAGATGCCTTCGGATCAGGAGACTCACACAGCCGCGAAATCATGCCAAAGGTCATATGTTCGATCCCTTGCTGGCAGCTTCTGAGCTTTCTTATTTTCTGTGTTCCGCGGAATCTCAGATTTGGGCCGCTAGCGTTTTCACGTTTGTTGCTTTCTGATCCGATGACAACGTTGTGCCTTGCTCGTGTGACATCTGGCGCATGGTGTGATTCATGTGTATGGTGCTGCCTTGCCACATGGGGCTGAAGGTATAGATGTTTATCTGCAAGGGCCTGTTTTTTTTCCCCCGGCCTCTTGCATGCATGGATGTGTAGAATTGTATGTTGATGGAATTATGATTTGCCATACACATTTGCTGCATGGATTTTTAGGTGGTGCTGAGCTCAAGATCCTTGTAGAACGCTTACATCTATGTCAAGGATCTGATTTCTTTTCCTCTTGCGTATATTGTGTCGGTTTGCTTTATTTCTTGCAGGGACCACGAGAGTAAAATGCAAGCGGTTCCACTTTCAAGTCAGCATGTGACGCCCTGTCGACCGGCCCGCTTTGTTAGCTAGCTACCATATAGTATTTGATGACAGGCATTGAATGCGGAAGATGTCATAACGCCATAACAGACTGTGTTGAACAGGCATTGAATGCCGAAGATGTCATAACGCCATAACAGACTGTGTTGAACAGGCATACTTGAATGCCGAAGATGTACATAACGCCATAACAGTGTTGAATAGTTGAATCAACGGGTTCTTGCAGCTGTAAACATTAAAATTATTCAAACATTTAATGAAAAAATCATTATTGTTCGTGCTGTTTTGAACAGCGGTTGTTACTGGCACTGCATGCATGTGTCTGCTGCCAGCATATTGCATTATGGGTGTGTTTTTCAGCGCTGTGTTTTCTCACTTTTCTCACGTCCTGTTTTTCTCACTTTTCTCACTTTTCTCACGTCCTGATTTTCTCACTTTTCTCACGTTTCACACCTCCCGTTTTTCTCACTTATCTCACGTCTTGTTTTTTGAGATTTTTCTCACGCTTTTCCCCTTTTTTCACCTTTTTGGGGCAATCTCACCCGGGTGAGATTGCCCTTTTCTCACCCATTCTCACCCATTTCTCACCCTATTTTCTCACTTTTCTCACCCGTTCTCACCCATTTCTCACCCTTTTTCTCACCCATCTCACCCTTTTTCTCACCTTTTCTCACCCATTCTCAAAGCCGAGTTCCTAGTGTGCTGCACCGCAAAATCAGCCCGCGTACGGCGGAGCATGATGTCAGCCATATTGGCCCGAGTCAGCGCCACCGACAAGCGCTGACGCCAATATGACGTCCAGGTCCGCGCCGACCATGGGGCCCGCTGGCCCTCCAGGTCCAGCCGGTCCTCCCGGAGCCGGCAACACTCCTTGAAGAAGGCGGAGGTCAGGGGCCCCATGGCCCCAAACTCCTCCAGGACAAAGGGCACCACACGATGGTGCCCGACGTCACCGTAGGCCAGGAGCTTGGCCCGCTCCGCCCGGTCCGCCGTGTAACCTGCCGTGAGGGAGGCCCCAGCCACGTGGCTAAGAGCCAAGGGCCGCGCCACCGAAACGTCGATAAGCAGATGCCGGCCACCCCCCTCAAAGTCCAGCACCACGATGTCAGGCCGGTGGTTGGGGGAATAGAAGGCAGCGCCATCCGCATCCTCGGACCGGATGTTCCGTAGCAAGGCAGCATCCGAGTGTGTCTGCGGAGGTAGCATTGCCTTCCCACCTAGTCACGCAGAAGGTGGATAGCGAGGATCGCCCACCGTATGCACGCGTCAACCGGGTCGGGAGCCCCATGTGTGCACTGCCGACCCTGGTCAGTTACCAAGGGTCGACAGCATACCGTGATCGGGGTAAGGGTCTCGTTTGGGACACTACCACCGGTCTGTTGGTGCAGCCACCCGCAGAATTTCGTGAGGCCAGCATGGGTTTTCATGTCGGGGCCTCGGCGCTGCCGGGCGTGCTCGAGAGTGAGCGCTGGTCTTTGATAGGCCAGGCTATGTCGGTGTTGCAGGTCGGGTATGTGCTGCTTGCATCGGTTGCCGTGCGCCAGTCTGGGGGGGCGTCCCCAGCCAATCCGCCTCAGCAGGTTGAGGCGCGCGCAGCCAAACTGAAGCGCCCTGCAGCGACGGGGACTTCATCAGCATGGGGGTGGCGTCTGCGACAGGTGTGGACTATCATTCTCATGACCGCCCTGCTGACCAGCACCGTGCTGGCCGGCGAGCCCACGCTGCATCGGGTAATACACCGTGCGGCACGCGAGGCTCCGGCGGTGGGTGTCACACCAGGTGTGGCAGCCTTTTCCTTGTTCCACGACGATGCGGCTAGGGCGCCGCATCTTGAGGCACATGCGGTAGCTGTGGGTGATCCCGCGGATACGCACCCCTGGGCTATTGGCGAACACCTTTCTGATGCGCAGCGCTCAGCCATGCTAAAGTGGCTAGGCACTGCAAGGGGGGCCTTCGCTTTCACAAGTGATGAACTGGGGTGTTTCAATGGTGGGACCATGCGTGTTCCATTGGACACTGACACTCCTTTGTTCCGACGCCAGCATCGCCTGAGTCAGGCCGAGTTGGATTTTGTAGCCGAGCAATGCAAGGAGTTAGAGGATGCCGGTATCATCAGGCAATCTTCCTCCAGCTATGCTGCTGCCGTTGTCGTTGCGCCCAAGAAGGACGCTATCACCGGGGCATGGACGGGTATGCGCATGGCCACCGATCTGCGGTTGCTGAATGCACACACACCCGTGGACCGTTACCCCATGCCACGTGTGGATGATGTCCTGGATAAGATATCTCCTCATGTGAAGTTTGTGTCCTCGCTGGACCTGCGTAGCGGCTTTCATCAGATCGCAGTTGCGCCGGAGGATCAGCGGAAGCTTGCATTCTGGGGGGGCGGCAATTTGTATGAGTGGGTGCGCATGCCCTTTGGGCACCGCAACGCTAGTGCTGTTTTCCAACGAGCTATGGACAAAGTGCTTGCAGGTCTTCCTTTCGCCGCTTGTTACATTGATGATGTAATCGTCTTTAGCGCGACATTTGAGGAGCACCTGGCGCACTTGGAGCAGGTTCGCTTGGCTCTCGAGGAGCATAATATGCGGCTGCACCCTGAGAAGTGCAAGTTCGCCCAGCGGACCCTCTCATTCCTTGGTCATCAGATTGTGCCGGGTGGCCGGACGCCTGATGCCGCCAAGGTCGAATCCATTGCGCAGGCCGCCGTACCCACGGATGTCTCAGGGGTGCGGGCGTATTTGGGTTTGGCTGGCTATTACCGAGGTTACATTGAGAACTTCAGCAGCAAGGTGAAGCCCTTGACCGAGTTACTCAAGAAGGGGTGCGTGTGGGCGTGGGGTCCCGCACAGCAACGCGCCATCGAGACAATCAAGCAGGAGCTCACGTCGGCACCGATTCTGCGCGCCCCTGACTATGCTTTGCCATTTGTGTTATATACCGACTGGTCCAAGGTAGGACTGGGTGCGGTCTTGGCGCAAAAGGATGGTGATGGGCGCGAGCACGTTATTGCTTATGCTAGTCGCAGCAACAACCCAGCGGAGAGCCGGTATTCTTCCTATGAGGGGGAGGCACTGGCTGTGGTGTGGGCCATCAAGCACTTTCGCCCGTATTTATTTGGGCGCGTGTTTACTCTGGTGACAGACCACCAGCCGCTTCAGTGGCTAATGACCAACACCAACCTGACGGGTAAGCTCGCCCGATGGGCCATGATTATCCAGGAGTACCACATGACCATTGTGCATCGGGCCGGCAAGGACCATGTCAACGCCGATGTGCTATCCCGATACGCCATGCCTACCACTGTTGACCACACTGGAGCCCGGGCCATGGGTGCCGAGGGCTCGTCTGGTTCTGTGGTCTTTGTGAACGCTGCTGGGTATGCGGCCGACGATGAGGAGGAGGCGTGGTGGCGCAGTGTCGAGTACTCTGTGGCGGACTTCGGCATCAGCGACGACCCGGTGCGGCCGTCGCCATTCACGCCATCCAAAGCTGTGTGCGCTATGGAAGAGGGTAGGTCTCTGTCCTTTGACATTGATCCTTCTCTGCAGCAGCTGATCGCTGTGCAGGCTCTCTTAGCGCGTAGCTCTCTTGCTGATTGCTACACCGCTGATATCTGGCTAGATGGTCGAGTTTTGGAGCAAGTGCAGGGTGCTGTCTTGACTCCTACTCCAGTCGATTGGACTCCTGCTCAGAAGGCGACGGAGTTGAACAGGGTGCAGCACAGGGCTGCAACCTATGGTTGGGAAGATGGGGTTTTGTACAAGCTGTTGGGCAAGCGTAGGGTGGTCGTCCCACCGCCTGACAAGCGCGTTGCTATAGTGCAGGCGTACCACGAGCGGTATGGTCACTTGGGTGGCAATCGCACGCTCAGCCTCGTACGGACCAGCTATTGGTGGAATAACATGCGACACACAGTGGCCCAGGTAGTGGCCAGCTGTGTCCCGTGTGCTCGAACCAAGGCTAACTTTAGCGCAGATCATGGTGCCAAGGAGCTGATGTCGCTTCCCATCAAGGGCTTGTTTTATCGCTGGCACGTCGATCTGTGCGGGCCGTTTCAGGAGAGCCCTGACGGCAACCTCTATGTCATGGTATGCGTGGAGAGCTTTAGCAAATGGGTTGAGTTGATCCCCATTGCTGACAAGCATGCCGCTACCACAGCGAAGCATTTTGCAGACATCATCACCAGGTTTGGGGCTCCCGCGGAGGTAGTCACGGACCAGGGTGGTGAGTTCAGGGGTGAGTTCCAGGAGTTGCTGGATGGATGTCTTATTGATCACCGTCGCACTTCTCGGGAGCATCCTCAGGCCAATGGTTTGGCTGAGAGATTGGTGCAGACCGTCAAGCAGGCGCTGCGCAAGTGGAGCCTGCAGGTGCCGGAGTCGGCCAGGTGGGATCGCGAGTTGGCATGGATTGCCATGGGTTATCGCATGTCTCCCCAGGAGTCTCTCGCTACCTTCTCCCCGTATTTCCTTCTGTTCGGGCGTAATCCTCTTTTGCCTACGGAGGCACAGGTTGCGCACCCCGAACCCATGGCCTTCGACAACGCTCAGCAATTTTTGGTTGAGGTGCTGGCCAGGGCAGAGACTTTTAAGAAGGTCATGCCCATCGCGATGAACAACTTGTTCATTGCTCAGCACAGGGACTCCCTGCGCTACGCTCAGCGCCGGGGGGGCGCATACATGGCTCGCCAGCTGCGGTTTAGGCCAGGGCAGTATGTTTTCCTGCGCACTCAGCTGAAGCACACTTTGGATGTGGAGGCGGGGCCCACCATTTTGCGCATTGTGGCTATCAAACCATCGGGAGTGGCAATTTTGGAGGGCGCCGACGGGAGCCGTACGACTGACAACCTCAGCAATCTCAGTCCCTGCTCGCTGCCCAATTTGGTCCACGACCTCCAACCGCACACGTCTCGCCGAGTCAAGGACGCCCAGTGTCAGGTTTGTCACCGGGTCGATCAGGCGGAGTCCATGTTATTGTGTGATCAGTGTAACTGTGGTTGGCACATGCAGTGCTTGCAGCCAGTGGTCACCAGCATTCCGGAGGGGGATTGGTTTTGTCCAGTGTGCACCGCTGCGCAGTTTACCTCCCGCAGCTTGACTGCGGTCACCGCTGCCCTTGTCTTGGTACGATCGCTGTCTTCGTGATGGGGCCGGTCGCCAGCGAGGGGGGGAATCATGGGACAGGTCCTCGCCCACCCCACAGGGCATGCAGTTAAGGCAGGCACGTCAGCTCAGCTCATTTGGGTTTTACCAAATTAAGCTGAGTGGCCAGCCGCCATGGTGGCGCCGGAGATTGTGGCACGCAGACGCGACAGCTGTCACGGACGCGAGCTATGTCATCCGGGCGGCGCCCACTATGCACAAGACCGGTGACGTGCGCAAGGAATTTGTTTTCTACGCATTTTCGACAAAGGCTAGTGACCGGGGGGGACACTAGCACTTGCAGCATAAGAGCGGACGAAAGTGTACGTGCATGCGCGCCGGGCCAGGCACAGCTGGGCGCGCAGCACTGACTTGAGCGGACGGCAGCACAAGTGCGCAGCGTCGAGAGGATCATACGCGTGTTAGTGGACAGCTGGAGCTGAAGCTGGACTGCTGGACTTCAACAGCGCCGAGGCTATTGACAGGCCAGGTGTCTTTGTGGTGTAGAATAGCGGGTCAACGTTATGAGGACTGGACAGAAAATGGAAAAGGACAATTTGCGGTGCGGAGCCAGATCGCTGGAATGAATGCGAAATCGCTGGCAGCCCTACAAAGGGATTTCTTCTAGAAAGGAACGATTAGACGCAATGTTTGCTGGGCCACTCACACGCAAGGTGTGAGCGTGCAGATTGTCTGAAGGATATTATGCTTCGACCTTGCTGGACGTGACTCAATGTCGGACATTCCCAGGGACAGAAATGCCGGAGCCTCTAGGAGATGAGATCGGCAACAGGGTAGCAATTTAGATTTGTCGGGATGCCTTCCTGCTTTTGTTGGCATGTGTGGTAGAAAGCCAGGACGGCAACTGGAATGCGGTTTCTATTTGCATGGTTCAGGCAGCAAGATAGTTTTGGCATTCCTGGCTGGACTGACAAGTGTGGCGTGTGTCATGCGTGTGGCATGACGAATGGTTTGGTTCATAGTCGAAGAGGACTCTCACGCAGCGTGTAGTCTCTTCGAGTCTCTCGTTAGTGGCCTTCGTGTTTCTCCCTTTCCTTGGGAGCAAGGCCGGTAGCATGTCATGGAGCGCTGCCTAACTGCGGGCTCGTGAGCATGGAGTGCATCGATATTGAGACTATCAACGTGTTGTAATTGTATTAACTTTCTCAATAAATTCCGCATGTGCGGCTTCATCATCAGACTGTGCAAAGTGTGTGTTGTGAAAGCATTGTTCTATAGCAGGGGAGGCAAAAGCACCCTCTTGCACCATCATATTGTCGCAATTAGAGTAGTTGGAGCGTCTAGCTAACGCCCCAGCAAGGATATTCAAACGCGGCACGCGACGGTACACAAGGGGATCAAGAAGGTGGTCATCAGGCACGAGGGACAGTTCCTTGTCCTCGGCTGAGAGCCCTCTTTTCATTAATCATGGGACAGGTCCTCGCCCACCCCACAGGGCATGCAGTTAAGGCAGGCACGTCAGCTCAGCTCATTTGGGTTTTACCAAATTAAGCTGAGTGGCCAGCCGCCATGGTGGCGCCGGAGATTGTGGCACGCAGACGCGACACTCAGCGCTGTGTTTTCTCGCTTTTCTCACTTTTCTCACGTCCTGATTTTCTCACTTTTCTCACGTCCTGATTTTCTCACTTTTCTCACGTTTCACACCTCCCGTTTTTCTCACTTATCTCACGTCCTGTTTTTTGAGATTTTTCTCACGTTTTTCCCCTTTTTTCACCTTTTTGGGGCAATCTCACCCGGGTGAGATTGCCCTTTTCTCACCCATTCTCACGCATTTCTCACCCTTTTTTCTCACCTTTCTCACCCATTCTCACCCATTTCTCACCCTTTTCCTCACCTTTCTCACCCTTTTTCTCACCTTTTCTCACCCATTCTCAAAGCCGAGTTCCTAGTGTATACTGAATCGGAACCAACCAAACGTGGGACGTAACGATTCCGATTACGGCAATCACGTAACTTCTTGAGTGCACGGACGTAAATGATCACGGACGTGACAGCAAGACGGACGGCTGTATCGTGACGAGCGGGAACGTATGCCCTCCCAGGATTCGCCAGCACCCCTGCATGCTGCCGATGCGACGGCTCATCGCGAACAGGAGCCCGCGGTCGTTCGGGTTGATGCCGAGACTCATCAGGACCGTGTCGTCGATGCGGCCCGAGGGTAGCAGGTACTCGAGCAGGTACTCATAGACGCCTATCGACCCGAGCACCTCAGCGCAGACGTGGCCGCCCCACGCTCTCAATATGACGAGCTGCGTGGGCACGAGCAGGGCGTACTCGGGGCGTCGACGACGGTACACGACTCGCCCGTTCTCGTTCACCGTCGTCTGCGGCGCTAGCGGCATCGGGTACCCCCACACGCACGTCCCCGTCTGGCCCAGGCTTCGGTCCGAGTGGTGGTGCACCTGGTAGCGGCGCACCAGTTCGCGCAGTTCCGGATCGTCGGGCGCCTCGGCCGTTATGAGTCGGTCGATCTCGGCGTATGTGAGCGGCGGCGTCGCCGGGTCGCTCGAGCGCGAGAATACGATGTGTACGTGCGGCAGCCCGCCGTGTTGGAACTGGATTACCTCGATCCACGTGTCCGGCTCCTGGTTCCCGCAGAAGACCTGTCGCAATATCGGCCTGACTCGTCGCACACTATACTATAAACTTACGGCCCGTACACGTATACGGGCCCCGTATACGGCCCGTAAACGTATACGGGCTCCGTATACGGTACGTAAACTTTACTTCAATATACGACAAAAAGTAAACGGGCCGTAAAACTTACGGCCCGTATACTTTTTGTCGTATACTTTAGTAAACTTTACTAAAGTATACGACAAAAAGTATACGGGCCGTAGACGTTACGGCCCGTATACTTTTTGTCGTATACTTAAGTAAATTTTACTTTAGTATACGAAAAAAAGTGTACGGGCCGTAAAAATTACTACCGTATACTTTTTGTCGTATACTTTAGTAAATTTTCATGTCCCACGTAGCTCCCACAAAAACCAGCATCTTCATTAAAACAATAAGTGGAAGCATACATGTGACACTAATTGACATGCCCGGAGGCACGCCGTTCAAGGCCCTTCATGAAGTACGTTGCCCTAGAGGCAACCAAGACACGGGTGGGTGGGTGGGGAGCAAAGAAAGAGGCCGACAAAACCAGCCAGAGCGGCTTTTAGTCGCAAAACCTCCCTTATCCCTAGCTAACTGACGTCATTAAACCCTTATGTTTAGTGGATGCTAGTAAGACGCTAACCGTACAAACCGGGGGTAGAATATCCCGAATCTGCACGGCTAGTATTAAATAATGCGTAGGTTGTTCTTTTCAGGGGCACTGCACCTCACGCCCCGTTCCGCCCGGGTATAATCAACCCAAGCGCGGAACGCACATTTTATTTAATTCATTTTTCAACCATGCACTATATTGCATCTACTAATCACAAAAGCTCTAGCCAAACAGCTACGAGTAAACACTACGACCTATAAGCCGCTCATCCAGCGGCCTCTTGTTCCCGCATTCACGTATAGAAGAAACTCCGTTCAAAGAACCCCGATTCATGTCCCACGTAGCTCCCACAAAAACCAGCATCTTCATTAAAACAATAAGTGGAAGCATACATGTGACACTAATTGACATGCCCGGAGGCACGCCGTTCAAGGCCCTTCATGAAGTACGTTGCCCAATCACCCCCGCCCTGGCTTTCCCTTGAAGCCGCACTCCACCTTGCTCGTTGTCACAAGTGACCGCCCTGCCGCAAAACGGGAGCCCCCCCACATCGGGAGGCGTGTGCCCGGCGGCTGTGGATGCATGGCCAGGCCCAAAAAGGCCCAGCGCATTTGCACTGCGATTGCGCACGGCCAGCCTATCATGACCCCTCTCGGGGCCCCGAGTCGGTACCGCTATGGCCGTCTCCCCATAGACCCGGGGTGCTTCGAGAAAAAACGTGGACCTAGCCCAGGCCCCGCCAGCCCGGATGCCCGAGGCCACAGCCCCAGGCACCTGGCTGAACGAGAGTCCGTTCAGCCAAGACCGCATTCCCCCCCGAGGTTTCTATGCGTGGGGAAAAAATTTCTAGCTTAGGCGCTTTTCCCATCGCCGTCCCCAGCCCCAACCCCCCCCTCGGCGGAAGGCAATTGCAAAGTTTGCTGGCCAGCAGCAATTTCCGAAGAAAAAGCCGCAGGCCGCGGACCGAGACACGGGTCGCCAGTGCCAGCCATCCGGCTCCAACCCGGGGTGCAAGCATCCCCAGGTACGGAGCACCAGCTCGCGCACTGGGCCGACCAAGCGACAGTTGAGCACCTGTCACGGCATCCGGCCCACCAAAGACCCCAAGCTGGGGAAAAGGTGCGGACCGGAGGTAATCATTTTCTTTTCTTTTAGTTAACCGAGCGAGGAACTACGCCTGGCCGGTTAACAACTGGAAGTCTCACCACTGGCCAAGTGGCCAGTGCAACCAGTGCTTTTGGGATTTTGCTCCGCAGCACCCATAGCTGCGGCTGCCGCCGCAACGACAACGAGCAAAGAAAGAGGCCGACAAAACCAGCCAGAGCGGCTTTTAGTCGCAAAACCTCCCTTATCCCTAGCTAACTGACGTCATTAAACCCTTATGTTTAGTGGATGCTAGTAAGACGCTAACCGTACAAACCGGGGGTAGAATATCCCGAATCTGCACGGCTAGTATTAAATAATGCGTAGGTTGTTCTTTTCAGGGGCACTGCACCTCACGCCCCGTTCCGCCCGGGTATAATCAACCCAAGCGCGGAACGCACATTTTATTTAATTCATTTTTCAACCATGCACTATATTGCATCTACTAATCACAAAAGCTCTAGCCAAACAGCTACGAGTAAACACTACGACCTATAAGCCGCTCATCCAGCGGCCTCTTGTTCCCGCATTCACGTATAGAAGAAACTCCGTTCAAAGAACCCCGATTACTTTAGTATACGACAAAAAGTATACGGGCCGTAAACTTTACGGCGCGTATACTTTGTGTCGTATGCTGCAGTAAATTTACTACCGTAAACGACACAAAGTATACGGGCCGTAAAATTTACGGCAAGTATACATTGTGTCGTATGCCTTACAGGCCATTTTTTACGTCCACTTGGCGTCCACTAGAATTAATGTCACGCTACGTACACGCCGCGTACACCGAACCGAGCCTAGTACGGGGCCGTAACCGAAACGGACCCCGGTTACGGTCTTGTTGTTGTTGTTGTTGTTGTTGGGGCCCTTGTTGTTGTGTCCCACGCCGCACATGGGCAGCAGAGAATCTATACTGGCCGATACGATCTTGTACTTGTCCCGTTCTAGGTACTGCACAGAGCGGTTGCGTGTTGTTCTTGTTCTTGTTCTTGTTCTTGTTGTTGGTTCCCACGCCGCGGAAGTTAGTTAGTTAGTTAGTTGAATCCCACGCCGCGGAAGTTGTTGTTGTTGTTGTTGTGTCCCACGCCGCGGAAGTGCAGCAGAGATTCTATATTTGCCGAGGGCCGGATAGAACGGTTGCGTGTACGGGACTGGTTTCAGGAACGCCCCCGTACCTGTGCTAGTCGAGTTTGCAGGTGGGGAGTTGTGAACCGCCGCGCCGGGCGAGAACGATTTTTTGAATTTATCAACGATCACAAGCGTCTGCCCTTGCAACGCTTGCCTCATAATTAGCCGGCCATGCCGATTTGCAGTCGCCAGCCGGTCAGTAGTGGTGAAAGAATATATGGACTAAAAAAGAATCGCGGGCTTATTGCGCCTGAAGAAGAAGAAAGCCAAAGGCGCACTAGAACAAGCCTTTGGAGCCGCAGTTTAGCATGATTGAGTTATCATTTTTCCAGCCATCTACAGCGCTCTCTCCGATACAGCTAGCCTACCATGGCGTAGTCCTTAGCCAGCTACATCAATTTGTTCGTCTTTGTTCCTAAAGGAAATTTAAATTTCGTGACATCGTGCGCATGCGGCATTTCACGAAGCTACTGCAATCGCATTACGCTAAACAAAGTAAGCCAATGTTCCTAATCAGCGCCCGCATATGCATGCCACGTTTAGTCGCAAGGAGTCGCATAGACTATCTGTCTCACACTTTGTTAATCATCGCTCATTTGCTTACTGCTCCATGAGGGAGCTGTGTACTACTGATTCTCTATCTTTTATGTATGGCAGTCGACTTAATGTCTTTTGCCATTCTTCAGGTTTCCACTCGTTCCCGTCGCTTGACAGGCTACTAAAGATGCCTTTGAGTTACGCGACATTTTCGGCCTCGTTTACTCTACACCCGGCACATCTGGGCTACTCATTATGTGCCGATGTCCACCGAAAGTTATTCAAGTTTTTTGCCTTGCATGGTTGTCAGTTTTGCTGGGCAATTTCTCCCCACCGAGATCTCTTTTTTCGCTTTGGCAACGCCATGCTATTGTATGGTATGCCTTCGTGCCATGCTAGTGGGTAGGTAGGTTCACGTGCTTGTTCGTTGTCAAGAGAGGAATGCGTGTGGGTGGGTGGGTGAACGCGCTTTTTCCCTGTCAAGGGAGGGATGCATGTGGGGTGGGTGAGTGCAAGTGCTTTTTCCTGTCAAAGGAAGGATGCATGTGGGGTGGGTGAGTGCACGTGCTTGTTCCTTGTCAAGGGAGGGATGCACGTGGGGTGGGTGGTTGCACGTGCTTTTTCCTTGTCAAAGGAGGGATGCATGTGGGGTGGGTGAGTGCACGCGCTTGTTCCTTGTCGAGGGATGCATGTGGGGTGGGTGGGTGCACGCGCTTGTTCCTTGTCAAGGGAGGGGTGCATGCATGTGCAGTAGGTGGGTGCACGTGCTTGTTTCTTGTAAAGGGAGGACTGCATGTGGGGTGGGTGGCTGCATGCGCTTGTTCCTTGTCAAGGGAGGGATGCATGTGGGGTGGGTGGGTGCATGCGCTTGTTCCTTGTCGAGGGAGGGATGCATGTGGGGTGGGTGGGTGCACGTGCTTGTTTCTTATCAAGGGAGGGATGCTTGTGCATTAGGTGGGTTCACGTGCTTGTTTCTTGTAAAGGGATGGATGCATGTGGGGTGGGTGGGTACACATGCTTGTTCCTTGTCAAGGGAGGGATGCATGCGCGGTGGGTAGGTGCATGCTCTTGTTCCTTGTCAAGGTAGAGATGCATGTGGGTGGGTGGGTGCATGAAATTGTTCCTTGTCAAGGGAGGGACGCAGGTGGGGTGGGTGGGTGCACATACTTCTTCCTTGTCAAGGGAGGGATGCATGCGCGGTGGGTGGGTGCATGTGTGTGTTCTTTATCAAGGGAGGGATGCATTGCAGTAGGTGGGCCCACATGCTTGTTTCTTGTAAAGGGAGGGGTGCATGTGGGGTGGGTGGGTGCACGTGCTTGTTCCTTATCAAGGGAGGGATGCTTGTGCATTAGGTGGGTTCACGTGCTTGTTTCTTGTAAAGGGAGGGATGCATGTGGGGTGGGTGGGTACACATGCTTGTTCCTTGTCAAGGGAGGGATGCATGCGCGGTGGGTAGGTGCATGCTCTTGTTCCTTGTCAAGGTAGAGATGCATGTGGGTGGGTGGGTGCATGAAATTGTTCCTTGTCAAGGGAGGGACGCAGGTGGGGTGGGTGGGTGCACATACTTCTTCCTTGTCAAGGGAGGGATGCATGTGGGGTGGGTGGGTGCATGTGTGTGTTCTTTATCAAGGGAGGGATGCATTGCAGTAGGTGGGCCCACATGCTTGTTTCTTGTAAAGGGAGGGGTGCATGTGGGGTGGGTGGGTGCATGCGCTTGTTCCTTGTCGAGGGAGAGATGCATGTGGGCCGCTAGCTTCCCTCCCCTTCCCTCCCTTCTTAGCTTCCCTCCTTCCTTGCATTACTTAAGTTCCTATAGCTTCCTTCCCCTCCCCTCCCATATCCCATAGCTTAATGCCCTTCCCTTTCCTCCCTCTCCCTTTGTAGCTTTCCTCCCCTCCCTTTCTTAGCTTCCCTCCTTCCTTGCATTACCTAAGTTCCTTTAGCTTCCTTCCCCTCCCCTCCCATATCCCATAGCTTAATGCCCTTCCCTTTCCTCCCTCTCCCTTAGTAGCTTTCCTCCCCTCCCTTGCTTAGCTTCCCTCCCTCGTTGCATTACCTAAGTTCCTTTAGCTTCCTTCCTCTCCCCTCCCATCCCTGAGCTTCCCTCCCCTTTCGTCCCTCTCCCTTCTAAGTAGCTTTCCTCCCCTTCCCTTTGTTAGCTTACCTCCTTCCTTGCATTACCTAAGTTCCTTTCTATTCCCACTATTACCAATCCACCAACATTTGATTAAAACAATAAGTGGGCAATTACAGAACCCATGAGTGAGCCTGCCACGCTGCACCCATTTCATGATTGATTGTAGTTCTCGTTACCCTAGAAACAAACACAAGAAGAGGGAGGGAGGGCGGGACAAGAAAAAGAGACCTAGAACATCGTGCAAATGGCACTTTAGGGCGGCGTAGCCCGGGCTCGCCTCATGAGCCGTCAGCAACAGTAACTTAATTGCTACTTAACTTAACGAACTAGAAATGGCCATACAAAACTGGCCAACTAGTTCTAACTCATGGAACCGGTCCAGCCCAAGGCCCACCGTCCCGTAGTACCACTCACATAGCGGCGTTCATTCTCATCTGTTATAAAGAAACTACGTTCAGAGAACACCGATTCTATTCCCACTATTACCAATCCACCAACATTTGATTAAAACAATAAGTGGGCAATTACAGAACCCATGAGTGAGCCTGCCACGCTGCACCCATTTCATGATTGATTGTAGTTCTCGTTACCCAACCCCCCTTTCCTGGTGCTTTATCTCCAAAGCTCCGCCAACCACTTTCGCTCAGTGGCTCTCGAGGCTGCCCTGCCGCAACGGTCACGACCATTACAATCGCCGGCGGCTGTAGCGAGCCTCATGCACGATAACCCTTCGCAGGCCCCCCCCAGCCTTCCACCCTCGGCCAGTAAAAGAGGGTGTTGAATGTGCACGCAAAGACAAGGAAGAAGACGCCTCGTTTAACGATCACGGACCTCCCTCAAAGGCCAGTGCCGCCCTAACGTGACGACAACTTGTAGGACGACACCCGATGCCACCATATCTCGATTACTGTCAACGTTGTCACCTGGGGGAGTAACTTTCCATATTTCAGGTTTTAGTTGATGAGCAGGCTCTCATCACACACCCCAGCGGCCGATAAAGCGCAAGCGCAACTGGGCCGGCCAAAATATTTGGTCCTGCCCGGCCCAGGTCCGTCTGTTAAACTGGCCCCTTAAGTCTCGGTCTGAATCGAAATATTGCATAATTCCGGAATTCGTCCCCACCACATTCCCGAGACCTCACGCACCCATAAGAGCGGATGCTGGTAAATATTTTTCTACTTTCGCGAGGGCCGACAGATTTGTCGTCCATCACAGTGCCCACTAGAAGTAACCTGACCACCCTTCCTTCGGCAGTCAGCAGTCAGGAACTGCAACCCTGCTGCGACATTCCGCAGCAAAGCGGTAGGCACTGCAGCGTGGCACGGAAATCTTACTCATGGTTTCAGAGTTCCGTACAGGTGCCACGCGCAGGCAAACGCGAAGTATTTTATAGTCTCTCGTCGGCCAAGAACCCAGCTGCGGGGAGAAAACCGACGAGGGTAATTTTAATTTCTTTTTCACAGTCACGTGACTGCTCAAGCTATGTCAGTCACGCGCCATCTCTAATCGGCCACCGCCAGCCAAATAGGCTGACGCGATTAGGGCAGCATTAAATTTCTTGTAATCCGCCATACCCATACCCCATACATCCGATGACAAGAAAAAGAGACCTAGAACATCGTGCAAATGGCACTTTAGGGCGGCGTAGCCCGGGCTCGCCTCATGAGCCGTCAGCAACAGTAACTTAATTGCTACTTAACTTAACGAACTAGAAATGGCCATACAAAACTGGCCAACTAATTCTAACTCATGGAACCGGTCCAGCCCAAGGCCCACCGTCCCGTAGTACCACTCACATAGCGGCGTTCATTCTCATCTGTTATAAAGAAACTACGTTCAGAGAACACCGATTAGCTTCCTTCCCCTCCCCTCCCATGTCCCATAGCTTAATGCCCTCCCCTTTCGTCCCTCTCCCTTAGTAGCTTTCCTCCCCTTCCCTTTCTTAGCTTCCCTCCTTCCTTGCAGCACCTAAGATCCTTTAGCTTCCTTCCCCTCCCCTCCCATCTTAGCTTCCCTCCCCTTTCCTCCCTCTCCCTTAGTAGCTTTCCTCCCCTTCCCTTTCTTAGTTTCCCTCCTTCCTTGCATTACCTAAGTTCCTTTAGCTTCCTTTCCCCTCCCATCTTAGCTTCCCTCCCCTTTCCTCCCTCTCCCTTCTAAGTAGCTTTCCTCCCCTTCCCTTTCTTAGCTTGGGGGCTTCCTTGCATTACCGAAGTTCCTTTAGCTTCCTTCCCCTCCCCTCCCATCTTAGCTTCCCTCCCCTTTCCTCCCTCTCCCTTAGTAACTTTCCTCCCCTTCCCTTTCTTAGCTTCCCTCCTTCCTTGCATTACCTAAGTTCCTTTAGCTTCCTTCCCCTCCCCTCCCATATCCCATAGCTTAATGCCCTTCCCTTTCCTCCCTCTCCCTTAGTAGCTTTCCTCCCCTCACTTTCTTAGCTTCCCTCCTTCCTTGCATTACCTAAGTTCCTTTAGCTTCCTTCCCCTCCCCTCCCATATCCCCTAGCTTACTGCCCTTCCCTTTCCTCCCTCTCCCTTAGTAGCTTTCCTCCCCTCCCTTGCTTAGCTTCCCTCCCTCGTTGCATTACCTAAGTTCCTTTAGCTACTTGGGAGCGGCGGGAGCGATGCCGACGAAAGGGCTGGCTGCGGCAAGAACGTCGTCCAGCGACCGGGTTTCTGGGGCGGCAGGTGTTGTTGGGGCCTCCATAGCTACGGGGAAGATGTCGAATGCTGGGGCGGGGGGCGCAGGCGTGCTATTCACGAAGGGAATGCCGCCATATCGAGTCGAAAATAGCGATATCTGCTGGGCAGGCCGAGGTCGAGAACGTACGAAATCGGGGACGATAGCTGCCGGAAATTATACCAGCGTGTTTGTCATCAGAAGACGAGTCGAATGCAACAAACCCGACTAAATTTCATGGCCTGAGTCGAAAGTTATGATGAGCATTCTCGGCAGCCATAGCTCGGCATATTTTCGCGTACGTCGTTGAGCTGATGCTCTGGGAAATTTGAATGATTGATAAGGGTTAATTCAACTAGTGTGTTTCTTAGTAGTATAATGTGTTTCTTCATTAAATTGAATGATTGATAATTGATTAATTAATTTGAATTATTGCCACATGATGTTTCCATGAAGTCAAATGACAACGCAAATCACAATACACTAGGTTGGACAAATCACAAGGTTACGGCCCGTATACTTGTCCAGTATACTGGCCGTAAACTTTTACTACCGTATACTTTTTCTAGTATACTGGCCGTAAAATTTACTACCGTATACTTTTTCTAGTATACTGGCCGTAAAATTTACTACCGTAAATTTTTTCTCGTATACTGGCCGTAAAATTTACTACCGTAAATTTTTTCTCGTATACTGGCCGTAAAATTTACTACCGTAAACCATACTGCCGTATACGAGAAAAAGTATACGGTAGTAAATTTTACGGCCAGTATACGAGTGGTAAGTATACGCGTACGAACGTAAAATTTACGGCCCGTAAAAATTTCCGTATACGTGTACGGGCCGTAAATTTATAGTATATGTAGTGCAGTCGGGCATTGAAGATTCGGCACACCATGTCGAACCGGTCTGCCGCGGTCATGCCCTCGAGCAGTTCTGCCCTGATCTCGACCGGCCAGTTCGGGTTCGCGGTCAGCGTGATGAAGAAGTGCGGCCGTCCGCCGCCGATGCTACCGCTGCAGACGGCCAACGCGTCGTCGAGATGCGCGCGATACCAGGCCGGGCCGCCGACGAACGAATGCGACAAATACGTCTCGCCAGCTGCACCGTGCGTCCTCCGTCTCTCGAAATCGATGTGGGCATCGTCCACCCTGGTAAAGTTCTCGCAGGCGAAGGCCTGCGACAGCCGTCCCATCTGCGTCTGAAATCCGGCTCGCAAGATGCCCCCGCGAGCCCATCGACTCAGCGTCGTTCCTCGTTCCGGGCTCCACGCCTGTTCCTCCAACCCATCCGGAAAGAGGATCGGGTACTGAGCGAGCTCGTATAGTGGGCTCAACACGCTGACGCGTGTCGGCCTGTCTTCCGCGACGTGTTGTAGTAGGAATGTCCTGACCTCTTCTTGCCGCTCGCTCCACGTGGTGACGTCGTACAGTAGTCGAACGACGCCGATCTCGTCGTCGTCGACCCGCTCGCGCTCTCCCACGACGTGCACGCGAAAAGGGACAGCCTGACTGACGCGATCGCGTAGCTGCTCGCCCCCTTGCGCTGGTCGATACGTCTGCACGACGCGATTCGAACGCGCAAAGTCGCGCCTCAGGTCGCGCAGCGCGTCCGGATGCCTGCGTATGAGCTGCTCTCACTCGCCACCGCCAGTGCTTGGTCTTGGCGTGCCGAGTCTCGGTCCGAGTCGTGCATGATCCAGCGGTGCGGTCCCGAGGTCGGCTCGGACGCAGCTCTGATGATGTGGTACGCCCGACCCAATAGCACGACGTTATGTGTCGCACTCCGCGCGTGTTCCAAATGGCTCCAATGCAGCGCCATCGAGGACACCGCGGTCAAGTTGTTCGCGATATTGGACACGCGACGCCATGCACGCCTGCGACTCCTCGTCCGACGCTACGCTCGGGAAAAATCGTGACATGACGCGCTCGGCGTCCTGCGACAACCCGACGGCGGCCGGACCACGTGTCTCCCTCGGCCGCAACAGAGACTCTCAGGCTCTTCGTGCATCAGTCGGATGCCGCAGTGCGTGCATGGATTCGGTCGCCAGAGGACCGCGATCTGGCCATGCCGCAATCTCCACTGCGCGATCGCGTCGCGTGCGACCATCAACTCGGCGTCCCTCCTCCCCAAATATGATGTCACCGTCTCTCCATCCGCCCTGGCCAATGACATGACTCGACCAATGACATCGGCAATCTCATCCTCCGCCCCCTGTACCCTGCCGCGCCTGCAGTCATCGTTAACACGATCACCAACGTCGCAATACAATCAAGTCAGCACAGAAAAAGAAGACTTGGACTTTCAAGAAATTAATGTTTATAAATCATGTCGAGAAGAAGAAACATACACATGATAACATAGTCAAGAAAATTTTGCCATAGCTTCCGCAGCTCAACAAAGTAAGAAGAAAATTTCGCCATAGCTTCCGTAGCTCAACAAAGTAACAGATGTCCTAGTCGATACGAAGCCAACTAAAAAAGAAGACTTGGACTTGGATGCAAACAATTCTAATATCACACTAGGCTTTTGTCATGCCAAAACAATCCATCTTAACCAATGAATTGAGATAATTTTTCACCTTTGAGATACTCTTCTCCGTCCTTAACGCTGTCGGTTCGCTTCATCTCGTTGATGTCTGCGAAAATAAAAGTAGTCATCAATCATTCCGACGTTCATTATTGCTTAAATGCAATATACCCGCCCTCGGGGTGAGCTTAAATGCAATATAAAAAAGATAATATAAGAAAACATGACATGGTAAAAAAAATTCCACATAACTGTCATGAAAAGCATGAAAAGTGTAGGCTCCGCATCACATACTGAGGACGAAGAGCGTAGTCATACGAAAAAGAAGACTCGGACTTTACAGAAAACATAATCTCACCTCAGAAGTTCTTCCCCTTCGATCGTCGTTTCTCCTCGTGATTTCTAACTGGCGCTCGCTGAGAAAGTCTTCGTCTTCTTCGTTTCTTCTCGCAATTTCTGATTGATGCTCCCTGCAATAACAGGCATCATTCGAGTAAGATAAGACGTCAAGCGATTTTTCAAATAAAGGACTCTGAAAAAAGGGTTCGACGACTTTGAAAGGGATTCAAATGATCCTATTGATAACAGTGATCTCACCTCAGAAGGTGTTCCACTTCTTCGCCTCTCCTCGCGATTTCTAACTGACGCTCCCTGCAAAAGCCGCAAAAAGTTCGTCATTTGAGCAAGATTATATAAGTTGAGTTGCGTCATGGTCTTTCACTTCTTCGCCTCTCTTAATTTTCTTTATGAGTTTCGTCCAAGCCAAGTTGCTTAATGAAGATCATACCAATAAATCAAAACTAACTAACCTTCGTCTCTGTTGTCTTTGTACGTTTTGTTGATGTTGCTGCACACGTTGCCGACTAAATCTATTACGTCTCTCCCGTAACAGTTCGTTTATTTCTAGATGCTGTCGTGATTGTCTCCTTCTTTCTATCCGTAATCTACGACTCTCTGTGCTATTTTCCATCTATGTCATCTGTCTTAGCAATTAAAATCTCCGACAATATTCTCCTTATCTAACATCTTCTTCCTCATGACCGACGGGCATACCGTGGCACGTAAGACAAATCGCCATCGCCTACATATCGGTCAATTCGCAGTTTTCATGCGTTTATCGGTCAAGTCGCCATACGCGAATAGACTGGAAACTTCGTGACTGGAATGAAACGCAATATATTGTACGGGCCACAGGAAGCCCGATGGTTTTTCATATCGTTAGAGATACAGTCGGTTGCAACCGCAACTTTCGACGACTTACAAAGTTTGGTCCCTTTCAACCGAACGTCTATTGGTCCCTTTCAAGAGCACCTGCACGGATTGAAGACGGAAAATTTGCGGGTAGTTGGTCGAAGTATCACGTCTTGATCATGACCCAGTTTCGGTGAGCCAACCTACGACGATCGTCGTAGGTTGGTACATGGCTAGCGGCCACGTTCTGGTCTGAGCACGGAATATGGCGGCCGTATTTAAAAGACGAAAACCGTCCATCCGACCGTCATTCTAATAGTTTCGGTGAGCTGTTAGAAAGTTTGGTCAGTTTCAAACCGAACGTCTATTGGTCCCTTTCAAGAGCACCTGCACGGATTGAAGACGGAAAATTTGCGCGTAGTTGGTCGAAGTATCACGTCTTGATCATGACCCAGTTTCGGTGAGCCAACCTACGACGATCGTCGTAGGTTGGTACATGGCTAGCGGCCACGTTCTGGTCTGAGCACGGATTGTGGCGGCCGTATTTAAAAGACGAAAGCCGTCAATCCGACCGTCACTCTAGTAGACGACCCAGTTTCGGTGAGCCGACAGGTGGCAAGTCGTTACAGCCCTACCAACTACGCTCCAGTCAAGCTCGATCGAGTCGCTAACGTCAAAATGTCGCGAGACGACTTTAAAGCCATTAAAGATTCCAGCGAGTGAACGCCAATAGTATCCCACTGCACCAATGATCTCCGTTCGCCGCCCAGGATACGACGGCTTCCGTCTAACCACGCACGGAAGCCCGTACGATCTCCAAATTCCGCCGACATGCTCCCAACGGGAAAAGGCGAAAAGGACACCCGTCGATCACGAGTTGATTACTGAAATGTACGGAATTCCGTAAAAAGTTACGGCGTACGGCCACAGGATGCCCGATGGTTTTTAATATGGTTAGATAGGTGTACGTTTATTCCAAATATAGCCAGGGCTGTTTTTTTTTAGTATGTTAAAATCCAGGGTTTATATTTTTAATAAACCCTTGAATCTTTATTTCTGCTTTATTTCTTGTTGTTTCGTCATAAACTGTTACGCTAACTATGTGAGAAGGAACAAGGGATTAATGTGTGATTGTTCCCCATGCTTACCACACATGGATTGCCCCATTCAACACCACATACACTTGCCGTCCAGGTTTTACATCTCGGCTCGGGTAGCGTCAAATGTGGGCGAGCTGCAACTTCTGATTTGCTGCTCAAATAATGCTTGATTTGAGGACCAGTGCCGCACTTGGAGCCAGTTCTTATGTAATGCACTATTCATGACTCCAATATGGTATAAAAGCAATCATGTAACTGACACCATGGCACAGGTATGAGGCGTCTTGATGATCAACATGTGGAACAGTAACACTTCATTGACAGGCTGGCTTCAATTGCGTGCTTGCTATCATAATTGTTAACTAGTGCCATAGTAGCCTGATAGCAAGATCGCGGCTCCGCGGAAGGTGACCACCAATTGCATTCACCAGCATTAAATATGGTCATCTTGGCAGCGGGCAGGCTGCGGGCTGCGGGCAGCGGGCAGCGGGCAGCGGGCAGCGGGCAGCGGGCAGCGCGCAGCGGGCAGCGGGCAGCGGGCAGCGCGCAGCGGGCAGCGGGCAGCGGGCAGCGGGCAGCGGGCAGCGGGCAGCGGGCAGCGGGCTGCGCGCAGCGGGCAGCGGGCAGCGGGCAGCGGGCTGCGGGCTGCGGGCTGCGGGCTGCGGGCTGCGGGCAGCGGGGCGAAGTACTGCCAAAAAAAGGGACCCTGTTTTGGGCTGGGCGAAGCCAGCGGGTGCCACTAGTGCTATTGTAAGACAGACCACAATGGCCACCGAGCAGCCCACCCATGCCGTAATGTCATCCCGTCATATCACGGCATGCCACACACCAAGCATAATACACGCCATGCAATTAAGCATCTCGACCACCCTACACTCCCGGCTGGCCCATGCCGCCCACGCCACCCGCGCCACACAAGGCAAGACAATGTATTCAGTCATCATCCATGCTGTCGTTCTCCTCGTCGCTGGGCTGGCTGGCCTCCTCCACATCCTCCTCGCCCAAGTCACTGACAGTCCTCCAAATCTGCAGCATTGTAGGAGTGACGCGTGGCAGCTGCCGCCCGCCTCATGCAACTGCTTCCTCCCTCCTCCGAGGGGTGCCGCACGACTTGTGCCAGCTGCCGGGTGCACTGGCGGCTGCCCGCGCCTCCCACGAGTCTGCACGCCCCTACCGCCTCGCGTAGAAGGCTCCGCATGTGCGGATGCATCCTCCTCGGCCACGTCAGGCTCAGCCCCTGCATGCAGTCTGCCCAGCCGAGCCCTGCAGCTTCAGGTCCCCCGCTGCAAGAATGCCCTCCTCAAGCTGTGGGATAACGATCCCAGGGCACGACAAGTCCGTGCCTCTGCAGCAGACTGACCACGAATTGGCTGCGCTCCTCCTGCTTTTGCAAGCCAAGGTACTTTTCTCTGGCTGCACACCAGACTCGGAAATCCCGGACTGAGGTGCCGACTGGTCCCATGCAATCCTTTTGGCAGCATGTGCGAATAAGGCTCATGTCAGCGACGATGACGCTGTCCACCAGTTTCTCCGACCGCACCGTGGCGATGCTCTTTCTCCCTGCTTGCCTGCGTTCGCTACCAAGGCAGCCAGCTGCCCCCGGCTGGTTAGAATCCGTGCCGAGGGAGCCAACATTGGTGACGCACACGCTACCATCCCTGTCGACAAAGGCTGCTGTCCTGCCGCCGGGGGTGGCTGACCTCGAACAAGAAGACGCCATTTTCAACGCATGGTGCGCAGCTAGCTGTCAACCATGAACGTGGACCTGTCCACATGACCGACTGATAGAGAAACTAGTAGTCAATGCACAACTCCTACAGAAGACTGAGCTAATTTCCACACATTTACATCAGTTCATCCTCGTAATGCATTACTACCTCGTATCACATTCACAAGCAGTTAGTCGACAGTGGCAAAATGCAGTTGCCGCGGAAGTACGCAGGTTGGCGTGGGACAAGCCAACCTGGCAGTGAAGTGTCATGCATAATACGCGGGGAAGCGCCTGAGTTAGGCGGGAAGTCGAGTTGGTCGGCGAGCTGACAGGTTGTTCACCGACTTGCAGGCACCAAATTACGAGATGGTCAATTGCCAACCGAGATGTCAAGTTGTCAAACGAGATGTCAAGTTGACAACCGAAGTGCCTCCTGAACTGTCAACTAAAAGTCTAAAGCCGCAATCGACAGTACTACAAGTTGACAGTTCGGAAGGTAGGCAATTGCGCAAAACCGACCTACCTTCTGAACTGTCAACTTGTAGTACTGTCGATTGCACCTTTAGACTTTTAGTTGACGGTTCAGAAGGTAGGCAATTGCGCAAAACCGGCCTACCTTCTGAACTGTCAACTTGTAGTACTGTCGATTGTGGCTTTAGACTTTTAGTTGACAGTTCAGAAGGTAGGCAATTGCGCAAAACCGGCCTACCTTCTGAACTGTCAACTAAAAGTCTAAATCGATTGCGGCTTTAGACTTTTAGTTGACAGTTCAGAAGGTAGGCAATTGCGCAAAACCGGCCTACCTTCTGAACTGTCAACTTGTAGTACTGTCGATTGCGGCTTTAGACTTTTAGTTGACAGTTCAGGAGGCACTTCGGTTGTCAAATTGACATCTCATTTGACAACTTGACATCTCGTTTGACAACTTGACATCTCGGTTGGCAATTGAAACAGGTTTGCTCAACGGAGGCTGTGAGCGCGGGGGTTCAACTTTAATTGTGCCCGCAAGTCGCAAAGCGCATTGATCAACCGGCTCTGACTATGATCAGTAACAAATACGTGAGGTTTCTCCCATGCCTACTGCCGACGATGCATTGGACGATGCTAACTGCGAGGCTGGTATCGCAGAGTGCCATGTAGCCTCCGCAAATGGCAATGACCCTAAGTTTCTCAAGGGCGCTACCTGCGAATGCTCCGGAAAGTGCGGGAGAAAGGCGCATGCTGCATGCACGTTTTTGCTGTCACCGAACCCTACCGGTACTAACAGCAGTGGACAGACTGTTTGGAAATGTGTGCAGTGCACGGTGCCCGATGCTCAGTTACCAGGAGATGCCCCAGACGATGCCATGGCTGCCTTTGCTAACAGGTTTAGGCTGCGTCCCAACGACCCCACCTCACGGCAGCTAGAGGTGGATTTCGGTCGAGCAGGGTCCTCACCAGGAATCACGCATCCGGGAACGGCTGCGACATCTGGGGTCACACAGGAAACGCCGCAGAGCCACTTGCCGGAAGTCTCAGGGCTGGCGAACGGCGATGTGCAGCCGTCCGGTGAAGTGCCGCAAACGACGCTGAGCAACGCGACGGCGGAAGGAGTTCCTATCACTGTAGGAGTTCCTGTTGACACTCCTTTGGTTTCTCAGAGTGAGGGCACCTCGCCGGTCGAGTTTGCTCCTGGCGGCTCGTTATACCAGGTGTGTTTGAAGGAAAACTGTTTCTGTGACATGTATTTGGATTTGCTTGGTTGACAATGCTATAGACTGTGTGTACAGTAGTGCTCTACACTGTGTGTATATAAAACCCTGCACGGCTTGGCACTATAAAATATAAAATTTCACTCGTGGGGGGTTGCAAAGCGGTAGGGCTGCGGGCTACGCTATGCCTGAGTTTGCACGCCCCCGCGAGCGAATCTGTTTCTCTTGGTAGGAAGGCACTCCAATTGAACTTAGCTTCAGCCACCTAGACTATGGCTTGCTTGTTGGTTGTGATTCAATGGGAATGGTAGCTGACTAGTGCTTGCGTTTTTATGTAAATTGCATTGCTTGTCTTCCCATACCGCGACTTAATTGCAGGGAACGGTCTCCTGGACAAATGCTGCTGGACAATTTTGTCAAGTCAGTGTGGGTGACGTGGTCGCCCCACACAGCTACGTGTCAGACCAAGCGTGCTGCGTGGTTATTGTGCACCCAAATGCCGGTTTCGTGCTGGCACCTACAAACTGCAGGGTCGGGCCAGACAATCGATTATGCAGTCGGGTGCGTCAGCATTGTGACGAGAATACGCTGCGACTTTGGCATGAATTCTATTACCTGCGCTGCACCGCCACTGATGAGCCTCCATGCACACCATTCGTGAGGCGCGGGAGCAAATCAGTCATGAAGGTATCGGTGGGCTCCAAGTCAGACTTGTCGGTCCAGCAGTGCCACAACGCACTGCACAATCTCACCGCAACAGCGGCTTTGGCCCATGCGGTGAGCTCCATATTACCCCTGGCCAACCAACTCCAGCGATCACGGCCATGCCGGCCACAGAAACAGAGAGCCAGCGAAACAAGGTCATCGAACCGAGTGCGCCCACGGCAGAGCCTACGGCAGCGACCCGGACCAGGGCTGGAGCCGCGCCCAAGGCAGCGGCAACCACGGCAACAAGACAAAAGAGGAAGGTGGCACTTTCTGCTGACAAGGAAAACATTCGACCAACATCCAATGGCCAAGCTAAGGGCGTATCCAGGGCAGCTAAAGGCAGGGTTGCTGTGGTGTCTGTGGATGACGATGAGGATTGGATTGATCATGGTGCGGACATGATGATTACAGACACCGACGATGAAACCATGCTTGCACACCAGGAAGCACAGCCACTGGTGACCAGGCAAAGCGTGCAGCGCGCATCTGACAACAAGCTGCAGCAGTACACTAAGGAGCTGGAAAATGCAGCTGGAGAGCGGCGCAAGATGGAGGAAGAGCGGCGCAAGATGGAGGAAGAGCGGCGCAAGTTGGAGCAAGAGCGGCGCAAGTTGGAGGAATTAGAGGTGGCGCAGCTACGTAAGCGCGGGGAGGAGTCGCAGCAGCCGCAGTCGCTGTCGTGGCAGCAGCCGCAGTCGCTGCCGTCGCAGCAGCCGCAGTCGCTGCCGTCACTGCCGTGGCCACTGCTGCAACGGCAGCAGCCTCTGCCGCCACCACTATCACCACAGCCATCGCAAACAAGTCAGCCGATCCTGCAGCAGCTGTTGGACATGTTGGAGCCGCAGCCGCACTTGCAGCCGGTGCCACCCCCGCCGCCACCGCCTCCGCCACAGCAGCCACAACCGCAGCTGCAGCCGCAAACGAGGTTGCAGTTTTTGCAACAGATGTGGCATCTAGTGGAGCAGCAGCCGCGGGAGCAGCAGCAGCAGTTCCTGCAGCAGATGTTGCAGCCTGTTCAGCCGCAGTTGCAGCGAAACTATGGGTTGCTGGGCATCGGCATGGGCGATACATCAGCAGTCAGAAGCATGAGCGACCGCGGTGTTCTCAACCATTCAGGCATGGCAGCTGACCATGGTGTACAGCTAGCCATGCACCGGCTGGCAGACACGATGGATCGCTTTGCATGCCTCCTAGTACCTAACAGCCGTACTGAGTCCCATGGCGCTCTGCCACTGTCGGCGTACCATGGCAATGCCAGCGTGGGGCGCGGGTTGCCGTACCAGTTCGACGGCAGCATCTATGGGCAACCTAGCGGGTGTCACATGCAATAGTAGGTGCTGCCATCCTTTTGTTAGTGGCTGACCAGTGACCAAGGTGCAGTGACCTATCGGTGGAGACAACTTTCTTGCCAATGTGGCTGGCTTTTAGTGGCTTAGTACCTTGGACATAGCAGGATGACAAGGTATTGGGCTTGCGAAAAATGTGATGGCCAAGAGAGTCAGCATGTAAGCTGGCTGCCATTTCGTCTTGACAGTGCCCAGCTGCACTTGACATTATAAAGGTTCTTGTGCTGGGTCCCTTATGCAATATACTTGGACTGCAGCTCCTTCTTGATCAGTAGTTGTTGTGACTTCAAACTGCATTGGCATGGTCATAACACAGGCAAGTAGGCGCAAGAAGCACACACACACATCATTGATGAAAATCACGCGCATTGTAATATGGCATGGGATGTGCCCAGGGCACTTAATTGGTGCATGGGGCATGGAGCATGGAGCAATCAGGCCATATGGCCGGGCATGGGGGGCTTGGTTTTGGGCACATACATGGGGCATGGGGCATGGGGCATGGGGTATGGGGGAATGGGAGCAACGATGTTTCAATGACAGTTGGCTTGCGGTTCGTGGCATGTGTGGCATGGAGCATCGAACATGCAGTAGAAGGGCATGGGGCATGGGGCATGATGGGGCATGAGCCATGGGGCATGGGGCATATTAGAGCATCACTAGGGCACAGTTCCAGGGCATGTGGCAGGTGGTTTAGGTGGCCAAAAGCATGGGAAATGTCGCATCTTGATAAACGGTTCAGATTTTAACATACCGTAGTGGCTCTTATATGTGTACGCTTAATTATCGTACGAGGGCTTTTAGCGATTTTTGTTACGCGTACGGGGTTTTTGGGATTTTTTCTTAGTGTACGTAGGTATATCGTAAGGGTATATCGTATGTATATTTGGGATCGAGGCAGTACCCTAGGGACAACATATGGAAGCCCCTCATACGTATATCGCAGCATCTGAGGGTGATATCTTGGGATGTACGAGGCCGGAAGGAGTTTTTTTTTCGGCCTGTACGGGGTCGATTCGTACATAATTAGGCGTACTGATATAAGAGCCACTACGGTACTAAAAAAAAACAGCCCCCAGTAGTTAATCCCTTCTAAGCCTAGGGTATCAAGATGCCAGTGGCTAAAACGGAGCCGTACTAGACCACGGAAGTCACTGGACTTCTAATGGGTTGTCATTGGGCATGTGTGGCTCGGTCAGGCGTTTGATTTTGAAGTGCAGGTGTCCGCTTCGGCCCTGCTGTACTTACAACTTACGCTGAGAACTTACCAAGTATTGGTTGATTCTAGGAAGACGTATCGACTTTCAGGCAGGCGTCAGGTTGTTGTTGTTGATTCTGACACCGGACCTGGCGTCAGGCAATAGGCATCGAATTTCCGCCGGCTTGACGTCATTCTTCTACTTGGAGAATATGCTAATACTATCGCTTACTAAGAGCTTCTACTAAGAGATTCTACAAAAAGTGCCACGTGTCGTACAAGCCACGTAGCACGTAGCACACTCCCAAGTCGGTCCGGCGCAGCTTTTTGACAGACTGAGTGCACTCCAGCACTTTTCACTTTGGCTGGCGCCGGGCGGCGCGGTAGGCCAAACTCTGGAGTACGCTCATGTACGATTTTAGGGGGGGATGTCCCCCCTCCTGCCACAAACTCCACAAACCCGCTGTCGCGCGCAAATCGAGACTAGGCCATTTCAACGAAGCATCGCGCCCGGAGCAGGCCTGACGCAATGCTCTTTACTCCAAATTGCACGGAAGGCTCCATTATTTCGCACAACACCCAGGGGGGGTGTCCAAAAACAAGAAAATTTACACGACGCTGGATTCGAGTAGATCTCGCAAAAACAAGCACATACAAAAAGTGCTGGGAAACAAAGAAGTTGCTGAACCAGCACTAACGGAATGGCATCCTCCAAAGAAACACCACAAACTGAGCAGATTTGGGGCTAATACAGTAGCACTCATACAGCAGGCATGGAAACCAGCTGCAAGACGCACTGATACGCTCGTGTAACTAATCGATGCATAATAAGCGACAGATTCCCGTGCAAACGACATGCAAACACGTTGCCGTACCTGGCTTGATCACGACCTTTCCGGGTTCTGCTGGCCGGGACCCTCATATCTCACACTGGCTAATGCTTTCCAGGCATAGCCCGCCATAGCCGCATAATGAATGCATCTGCCATGATGACCAGGTTGATGTTCTGTGCAAAGATCATTACCTATAAACGCATCCGAATTCACATTCAGGATGCTGCTGCGGATGTCCCGTACCAAAACTGGGTGCTCGGGCCGGGCTGGCGCAGACGGCAGACTGCCGGGCCATAAGAAGAAAATCGAAATATGACATGCCATTACTCATCTGGTACTGACGACCAAGAAAGCAGTAATTTCCTACCTGTATTTTACCAATGCTACACCGACATCTGGCCACGGTCCCTGACCTACGAAAATCACGCATCATCATTAATTAATTAATTAATTAGACTCGTGCTCCCGTTGGGGAGGCACGGAGCATTAACACGTCGTTCGTCACTGCACCTATTCTTAGGACTGAGTTCAACTCAGTCCTATTCTTAGGACTGAGTTTTTGGGTTTCGTAGAAAATTCGCCCAAGTCGGAATGTTTGTCAAAAAAATTCCCTCAAAATTTATTCAAATACTACGTGAAATGACCTTTCTTAGACATATTTTTGCGATTTTTTTGGATTTTGTTTGGGCGGCTAAATGTACGGTCAAAGTACAGGTGGTAAGGGTACTTTTTCACGTGAAACGTGAGTTCCGGAAATGCACGACCTAGCCATGGCGGCTTGCGCCCATGCATGCA
The DNA here is from genome assembly GCA_009746045.1 of Mesostigma viride. Lineage (NCBI taxonomy): Eukaryota > Viridiplantae > Streptophyta > Mesostigmatophyceae > Mesostigmatales > Mesostigmataceae > Mesostigma > Mesostigma viride. The sequence continues at coordinate 3,508,900 of RPFO01000667.1, read as the reverse complement.
GTTTACGTTTGCGGACGATTTAGCTGGTAAAACCCAGGAATCGGATTTCTTTGAAAAGAGTTTCTCGAAGTGAGGCGGGGAATAAGGCCGCTCACGGGAGCCGCCTGGATGGTCGGCTGAACCGGGCGGGTTTGGCAGATGTAACCGGATTTGGCTAATGGCTGGCGACCTGGAATTGTTAGTAGGGGCAGTGGCCCTATTGTGCTACAATCTCGAAACAATCTTATGCTTAAAGTTTGACAGGGCCGGGTTTGTTGAACCGGTTTGTTGAATGATAATTAGAACCTTTCGGAAAGGGTATTTGATTGGTTGTTGTTTTTGTGGTACGGTAGGTGTCGCTACATTCTAAGTTAAGCTCGGTTGCTGATGTCAGCCCCGTGCTAGGGCAGTTTGACTACTTTGGCGGCGTAGTGACATTGTTGTGGTCTTTTTTCTTGTAAACGTTGGCTGAGCGCCGACGGCTGAGGCTATGGCGGTACAAGAAGTGCCTCACCAGCCTTGCGCTCAGCATGGGTGCGGGGCTAAAATTTGTTAACCAAATTTCCGGCATCCATGATCCCTGGCTGCTTAAGGCGGTTGGGATTCATGGCTGCCACTGGCCCGGAATTAATGTCCGGGTGATCGGGGTTTAAATGCGAAGCGGGGGCTGATGCATTATTTAATGGCTGGTTTGTTTGAAAGAAACGGCCAGCTGGCCGGGTTGGGCAAGGGCTAGCTTGCTTGATGGTTCCGTACCTGGGGATGCTTGCGCCTCGGGTTGGGCTGTCGGCAGGCTGGCCTGCCTTTGAGTTGTCTCGTACCTGGAAATGCTTGCATTCCGGGTTGGGCTTGGCTTGAGGGCCGCCGCGGCTCGGGGGGGTAAAAAATTTAAGTCACCGTTGTGGGACACGGAGCCTCGGCGCAGGAGGCAAGGGCTGAAAGCCAACTTGATTTCGTAATCAGTGGTATTTCCACTTTTTTGTACGGAAGGAGTGTTTATGTGCTCGGCACTAGGTTGGTTGCTCTTCAAAAAAGTTGTAAACTGGGCGTCGGCTGGAATCAGCGGCGCCAGTCAGCAGCTTTTGCTTTGACTTTGTGTTCCGCGACAGCACCCCTTAGCGGACCAGAGAAGAGGTCGGCAACGAGGTCAGCGGGGGCCCCCGAGTGGGGTCAAAAATGCGAGCTGTGTCGATTGACAGTGCATGAATTTTTGTGCATTCACAGTCGCTGGGAATTAAATCTGTTTTCTGGCAACGGAGAGCGCCCATCGCGACAGGACAGCTTTTGACGGGAAAGGAAATGGTGCTTCTTTAGCGGACCGGAGGGCCAGGAAGGGGAGGTTGGGTAATCGCGAGCCATGCCTAAGGAGTTCTTAATAGCGGTTCTGTAACCGCTACCTGTCTGTATGCATCTACTTATTGTTTTAACAAAGATGCTGGTGACTATGGTGAGCAAACGGGTGTATGAATCGGATTTCTTTGAAAAGAGTTTCTCGAAGTGAGGCGGGGAATAAGGCCGCTCACGGGAGCCGCCTGGATGGTCGGCTGAACCGGGCGGGTTTGGCAGATGTAACCGGATTTGGCTAATGGCTGGCGACCTGGAATTGTTAGTAGGGGCAGTGGCCCTATTGTGCTACAATCTCGAAACAATCTTATGCTTAAAGTTTGACAGGGCCGGGTTTGTTGAACCGGTTTGTTGAATGATAATTAGAACCTTTCGGAAAGGGTATTTGATTGGTTGTTGTTTTTGTGGTACGGTAGGTGTCGCTACATTCTAAGTTAAGCTCGGTTGCTGATGTCAGCCCCGTGCTAGGGCAGTTTGACTACTTTGGCGGCGTAGTGACATTGTTGTGGTCTTTTTTCTTGTCCCACCCACCCACCCTCTTTGGTGGCCTGGTCTGCGCGGGTAATCGCGAGCCATGCCTAAGGAGTTCTTAATAGCGGTTCTGTAACCGCTACCTGTCTGTATGCATCTACTTATTGTTTTAACAAAGATGCTGGTGACTATGGTGAGCAAACGGGTGTATGAAATAGATTTTATATGTCCTAAAGATGACACAAACCAATTTTTAGCTCCCGGGGATGCGATTTACCAGGTGTCGGCACTGCTCTTGCTGGAAAAAACTGCGACCAGGCAGGTTGACGGAATTGATGACTAAATTTACTTTACGGTGCAGTTCGAAGGGTTTATATGCTTCTTTCTACTTATTATCATGCATGTGTGTAGAATTAAGTCAGTGGCAGTAAAGATTTGATGATTTCGACCACTCTGTCATGTCATGGTTTGTGTGCCGCAAGTGTCACTTTTGCGGGCACCGCCTGGGCCAAGATAACGCCATCCGTGCACGGTAAAGCTGAAATATCGTCACCTCATCGTTTTGTTATGTTCTTACATGAGGTTGAGCTTGCAAGGTGCTGTCAGTTTCGAATCTTGATGCGCTTTCTTGACCGTTGCCTGCCCCTCTCTAAACCCCCCATTTTTTATGATGTTACCAGGCATTTGCCTTACCCTAGTGTACTTTTGCAGTTTTTTAGGCGCTGTATGGGTTTAAATACCTTCATAGATGTTAGTTATTCTTTTGCTACGTTCATACTGCGTGATTGTATGGCCATGGGCTGCATCCAGCGTGCTTTCAAGCTTATACGGGTGAGTGAAGAATCTTGGTGATAAACCACTGTCATCATGTGCCAGCAAGTATGATGGCCATGCCATGGCAAGGCAAAACAGTGTTAGCCATCTCTATTCTTGTTAAAAACAATTGAAATATGCTTAACCTACCCATTATATTGGTGGTTAAGGCTCATAATAAAACCCTTTGTAGGTAGGTATCAATGCCCATTCCCTACGTGCGTGCATAGGCTCTCACACATATACTAAGGTATAATATAACTGCAATATGATGATGCAAGTATGTTTTCCTGTTATGCTAGAAGGGAAATGAGTTGATTGGCATGGTTGGTTGCCACGGTGGTGTGTAGTATGACCGCACTTACATGCTTGCACATTGCTAGCAACCTCGAAACCCATTCTTAGGGCTGGTGGTTTTTGGTGAGTTTCAGGTAGTAGAGGCTGTGGCCAAATTGAGCCCAGTTTTTTGCCATGTTTCAAGAACTATATTGTTTACACGCCTATATTTTTTCAACATGCATATGGATTTTATTGAATTTTCCCAACTCGTCCTTCCACAAAAAATTGCCAAATCGCGAGCATGGGTTGACACCCTTGTAAAATTTTACATGATTTGGTCAACATATGATTTTTTAGGCATATGCCCAAGCATTAGCATGATATTGAGTGCTCTGATGCATATCAAACATATGGGGCCGAACAAGTCTCGCGTGCAGACACGTGTGTAGTACTCCTACACACAGATCTCGAGTGATTTATCTAGTACCAAATCCGAAAGGCTTGCATCACTCCCCGGACAGGAGAACTTTTGCGGATGACTGTAGGTGTAAGTTGGCGATGCCATGGTAACCGGAGAGGTCCGTCCTATAGTCAGCAAAATTGGTGCGAGAGGTCCCCAGTTCGATTCCGGTCGGATTCATTTGCAGATCGCGTTTTTCCGCGTTTTCCGCGGCCCGGCACTGAACGCAAATGGTTTTCACCTTTGCGGCGTGCCTGATCAGAATATGGGGTACCCCCCTACCCTTACCGCTACATGATCTCAAAGTTGGCATACTCAGTCCTATTTTTAGGACTGAGTTTTGACGTACGACGTGTTAACCCCGATGGATGGATGGGTGCAAACAGTCCTACCAGTCTAATCTAGCTACATCAGCTACATACTACATCTAGCTAACAGCATTCTAACTACAACATCTATCTAGACAGCCGCTGCCCTAGGGGAGCTGTCTGGCGTGCCTCCTGTTACGCCGCAAGCCTCGGCCGCCACCTCTACCTCTACCTGTCCTGATACTACCTAAACTAGTGAGGCTGCTTCTATATACACCCCTAGCGAAAGACGACCGAGACGAACCAGATCTCAATGCATTTACATATGTACTACTGTAATATGCCATAGACCATTTAATCAAACCCGTTTACTCCAGGAAAAGAGGAAGGAAACACAACTAAACTGCCGTGACCCAAGCTAATATGTGCTAATTCATTTAACACACGCCGGGTGACCACACAAGGAGTGGAACGTGCATAAATGGTCACCAACGGTCCAACAGGCTCGGGCCGACCTGACCCTCGCCTGCAGAAACACAGAAACACAAGCAGGTGCACAGATGCACGCCTGTCCACTACATTCTACAAAAGGATAAGGACCACTAATATAGTACGCGGCGCGGCGCCCAAAGGCACCCACTATACCACAGTACTGTTACGGGGACAATCATGTCCAAACTAGAACTGCACGTAACCTAGGAACAACCGAGGCCAAGGACCTAATTTACGTCCGTAACTACAACGAATTGTTACGCGACGTAACACCTCCCCCCCCACAAAAGGTAGGGAGCCCTCTCCCTACGCAGAGAGGAGGGAACCAGAGGGGTAGGAAAATAATCCTAACGCACCCAGCACACACCAACACAATCGATAGACCATCCCAGATACAAAGCACCAATAGTTCACACGGTCTCCACCACCACGCCGGGTGGTGTAGGGTTAGCCAGCACCAAGCCTGGTGGTAGGTTCCCCTAACTGCCTGGAACGGAGTCCTGGCCGGGGGGGACGGCACTGGGCAGGACACACAGAGTAAACACATCAGCGCTAAGGACCAAGAACAGCCAACCAACTGGCCAGAATATGAGGGCGACTCTACATACCGGAGGGACAACACCCTCAGGTCGGGCCTAAGGCCCTCTATCTAGTGGCCATCCGTCTGGTAAGTGCCACGAGAGGCCAGCAGGACCTCCAGGTAGGCCTGGTAGTGAGCCACATCCTCAACATTGTCATGCCTATCTACAGTGAGGAAAACATCGGCCCACACGCCGTCAGGAAAGAGGCCCAGGAAGGCCCAGTAATACCTATGCTGCGTGAGGACGACCTGGCCACGGGCCCAGTCCAGAAAGCCACAGGCAAAGAGGCGAAGGAAAGGCTCTACCGCGATCAGGCAAAGGGCCCGCAGGAGGAGGCGATGGTACCGAATCCGAGGGCGCATACCCGTCGGGAAGAACAGGTCCACCAGGGGCTCCACGTTGGACGGCCACAACCGGATGTGCCGAACCTCGCGGGAGCGCCACCGACGAACACACTGTCGCGACCCGAATGTCTCTAGGTAGTCGCTGGCACGAGGAGGAGGGTGACCGCGGGAGTCTAGACCCTGGCCCGGGATAGGCGCCGGGCGGCGGGCATCCCACTCAAGGATGGGCTGGAGGACCGTAGTGTACGCCGCACCCGGCACCGCAGGAAACTCTACTGTAAGGGCATCCGAAGCCATAATGCCCAGAGGGGGAGGGTAAGCCCACTGAAACCCACCGTAGGTGTCCAAGTCGTTGTGGCGCCTCGCCCAGCGATACAGGACGCGCCGGACCAGGATCTCACCCTCGAACACCGGATCAGCTAAAATAACCATGTCGAACGGAGGCCGATCAGTCTCAATGGGTAGGCCACGATCCCGGGGCGCCCGACACACCTGGGAGAACCCATAGGACATGGGAGAGATGGCAAGCTCAGCAGAGGCGCGCGGCAGGTCACACTGTCGGCAGGCGAGTGCGGACATACCATACCCCGGAATGGGCGTGTCACGCGACTCCGGCGTCGCGTGCACCACAGAAGGAGCCCTGTCCCGATCACCCTGGGACAACTCCCTGAGGGAATCGGCAGCGCGGGTGGCGCGAGGATCCTGACCGGTGGACCGAACAACCGCGGCCAAAGACCGCGAGGCCGAAGGAGGAGGGACCGGAGCAGGGGCTGACGCAGGGGCAGGAGCCGACACCGACGCAGGGGGCACTGGTAAAACAGGAGGTCGCGCCGGACCGAAGCCAGAGAGGGCCGTGACGGACCCGCCAACGACGCAGGCGCGCCGGTCTCCGTTGCCGGTGCACCCTCAGGCCACATGTTGAAAATGGGGCCCGTAGGGACAGGCAGTCCTGCATAAGATTGACTACCATCCAGGCCCCAGTCAGGAACCGGAATCCTCTGCGGAGGACCACCCTCCCAAAGTCTGGGAAGCCCGCTAGTATCGCCAAAGAAACCCCGCGACGTCTGCGCCTGAGCGGGAGGAGGCTCGGAAGCAGCGACGGAGGGCGAGCTAACAGGGGCAGGAGACTCCCGCGTAGGCGCAGGTACAGCGGTAACAGGCGCAGAGGCAGCAGGAGTCGCAGGAGCCGCCGGAACCACAGCGACCGCGGGCGCAGGCGGGGGCGCGGGCGAAGCCGTAGTCGCCGGGGCGACAGAAGGGGTAGGGGGCGCGGATCCAGCCGGCGTGGCCGGGACCTGCGCCTGGGCCGCAAGGAAGGCCCCAAACGCCGTGGTCAAAGACTGGATCTGAGCCTGCATAGCCGAGACCGTCGCCGAAAGAGGATCAGGCAAACCCGAAGGGGTAGGCTCCACTGCGACATCCCGGGTCGACCGAGGGGACGACGGGACCGGAGAGGGAGGAACAGACGCCGAGGAGGCGGACGCAGCGCTCGAGGCAGAATAATCTGGAGTATAATGTACCTCGGCTGGGGCGCCCGAAGGGGTAGGACCACTAACCGCTAGTCCCGCCGACTGATCAGCTATCTCCATGAACTCTACGGCCCGTAAAAGGTCGCAGGGGTTCTCGTCTACCTCAGCATCACCCTCAGCTGGAAGCCACGGGAACACCTCCCGTAGGCAGGTACGGCCCACAGGAGTGGAGAGGTAGGAGAACACACGGCAACACCGGAGAACCGCATCTATCTGCCCCAAGGCGGGACAGCTGGAACCACACCCCAACAAACAGTGTCCGGCATCATCGAACCCGTGCAGGACAAGCTGGTGCGGCTCATCAGGGGAAGGACCATACCACGTGACCCCGAAGAGGGCCGCCCTGACTAAGCCCGCATGTTGGGCCTGAAGGGCCGGCTGCACCACGCCACCCGGGTAACTAGATCGCGACACCCAGCGGCCCGGAAGGGCCTCGAAATACAGCTCAGGGTCCGGTGGGGGCGGGGACGGCAGCGAGCTCTCAGCCGGAGGGGTAGGCTCTGACATGACGGCTGCGGAGGGGAGGGGACAACCAACCATCCGTCGACAGCAGACATAACATAAGAGAGGAGAAGGTCTACAACTAGAGCTTATGCAGGGTTTTATACTCCTGCAGCAGGCGACTACACCCATCTAGCTCACTCTCAGTATACCAGACCTTATCTACCTCACTACGAGCATACATCCACTTCACCTTATACTGGCGCTGGGTACCGCGGCCTTTTTTGATATCTCTATGGGCCACGATACCCTCTACCTCATCCTCTACCTCACCAGTATCCGGGTTATGCTCTAAAGGGGCAGGGGCCAATTCTCTACCAGCGAACGTGCTCTGATGATAGAGCTTCAGCTGGCTTCTATGAAAGGTGCGAGAGTGGGTCTGCCAAGAGGTAGGAATATCTATCTCATACAGAAAATTACCTACTCTAGACAACACACGGAAAGGTCCTAAGAAGGCGGGCCTAAGTTTCACTTTCAGTTCAGCTTCGAACTTATGAGCGAAGCGGCCAACACGGGGGCCTTCTACTAAGACTAAATCTCCTATTTCTATCTCAGGTGCTCTTCTATCTAATGAGGCACGCAACCTAGCAAGGTATTTGGCCTGCGCCCTATGGTACCCTGCAATAGCGTTGTCGTGTGCATTCTTCATCTTATCTAATAACGCCTGCACACCTTCTACAGTATCCCGGGACACATCATCCTTGTCCCTTAAAGGACTAGCTAAAAGAGAGGTAGGGGTAAGAGGTTGTCTACCAGTATCTAGGAAGAAGGGCGTATAACCATGCGCAGCCTGAGGGCAATTGTTAAGGGAAAACTCTACCAAACATAGGTAATCCTCCCAATCACTCCCAGAGCCATTCACATAGTGACGCAGAGCTTCTTCCACTACCCTATTCAAACGTTCTACTAAATGAGACGAGGAGGAGTGGTAGGCAGTACCGAAGGTGACCTTGGTACCGATAGCAGCGAAGAACTGCTGCCAAAAATCAGAAGTGAATAACTTATCCTTATCACTAATAAACTGCCTACTCAAACCATGATATCTATATACGTTATTAAGGTATAGGCGTGCGCAATCGCGTGCGGTGAGTTCTAAGGGACACGGCACGAGATGACACATACGAGTAAAACGATCTACAAAAACAAGGATCTGGGCGTTACCTCTATCATTCTTCCTAAAAGGTCCTACAAAATCCATCATAATGGAGTCCCACGGCATGATGGGATCAGGTAAGGTCCTAGGCTCTGCTATCTGTCCTACATTGTTGGGTTTCATCTCCTGGCAAGATTGACAGGTTCTAACATACTCATCTACATCCTTTAAAAGGGAAGGCCAGTAGTAAGAGCGGGCTACTAGGTCCCGTACCCGTTTACCACCCTGGTGAGCAGCTAAGTCATGCAACTCAAAGAGCAAGGAGGAGCGACAGATAGGAGGGACATACAGGCGCCATTGAGGGGGAGAATCTGCTATCTGCACATATAAAAATCCACCTACAAATTTACAAGGGTGCTTGCCTAATTGTTGGGGATGGGCAGCAATGGCAGCTAATGCTTCCGGCTCAGTGGCCGTAAATCTACTAATAAGACGTTCGAGATCAGAGGTAGGCATCGCTACAGAGGTATCCAGAACAGGTTTAAAGAGATCTCCTACCGCCTTGCCAAAGAGAAGGGGAGGTCCTAGAGGGACTATGTGTTCATAAGACTTTCCTGACCTAGTCGCTATATGGCTAAGCGGTATAGAAATTTTATTTTTCCCCTCCCCCCCCACCGAGACCACAGGAAGGGCCTCACACGGGAGAGAGAGTCCTACGTGAGAAAGGAGATCAGGCATGCGAACAGCTGTATGAAAGAGGTAGGCATAGGATTCATCATCAGGTAGTTCACCATACGGGGTTACACCCATAGTAGTAGGAACTAGAGTAGTATTGAGAACATCAAGGTCCTCGAAAAAGGAGTAATCTGCACGACGAGAGAGTGCATCTGGTACTATGTTATCTACACCCTTAACATACTGAAGTTTAAAAGGGGAGAACTGTGCTAAAAACTCCATCCAGCGCGCTTGACGAGGGGTAAGGTTGGGTTGTGAGAGAAGATGGGTAAGAGGGCGGTGATCTGTCTGGATAACTAATCTATAAGGATCAATCTCACAGGGTTCATTCAGACAAACATCAAATTGAGCACCTTTAAGAAAGTGCTGCCACGCGTGGCAACAGTACACCACAGCTAATAGTTCTTGCTGGTGGACGGGATAGTTACGCTCCGCAGGAAGCATTGTCCTAGAGATATACTCGATTGGCTGTAAGCCCTGACCCTGATCCTGGAGAAGGACGCCCCCTATAGCTACCTTGCTAGCATCTGTGGCTACAACAAAGGGTTTAGTAGTATCCGGTAGGATGAGTACAGGAGGGGAGAGGAGTAGGGATTTTAGACACTGAAAAGCCGACTGACATTCACTACTCCAAACAAAGGGGATATCCTTCTTTAATAGATGATTAATAGGAGCTGCTATAGTTGCGAAACGCGGGATAAAACGCCTATAGTAAGAAGCAATTCCTAGAAAACTACGTACACCTTTAACGTCGGTAGGGGTAGGCCATTCCTGAATTGACTTAGTCTTATCCGGGTCGGTAGCGACCCCGGCATCTGACAGAACGTGCCCTAAGAATGGGACACTTCTACCAGAGCGAACTTTAGCACGGCGCGCCCATAAAGAATTTTCAGCCATGATTTCTAATACTTTCTTTAAATCACGTAGGTGCGTTTCAAAATCAGGAGAATAAATAAGGATATCATCTAAGTAAGCTTGAGCACAAGAACGGTCATGCTCAGATAAAGAAACAGAGGAGAAGGAAGGATCCTTTAAATCAGAGGACACTTGAGGAAGGTGGGAATTTCCCATAACAGGTCTAAGCACTTCATTCATTAACATTTGGAAAGAGGCAGGAGAGTTACAGAGTCCCATAGCCGCTACTCTAAACTGGTAATGCCCAAAAGGGGTAGCAAAGGCGGTTTTGTGGCAATCCTCAGGAGCTATACGTAGTTGCCAAAAACCATCCGCACAATCTAGTACTGTGAAACAGGTAGAACCTTTAACCTTATTAAATATATCATCAATACGAGGTAGAGGGTATTTAGACTTCACAGTAATATCGTTTAGCTTCCTATAATCAGTAACTAGGCGAAACTTGCCATTTGGTTTAGGAACTAACAGGACACCAGCGGAGTAGGGGGAGTTACTAGGCTCTATCAATCCTGCTTCTAATAGTGATACTAAAATCTGTTTTAGTTCCTTTAATTCTGTAGGGCCCATTCTATACATCGGAGAGTGCGTAGGAACTGCACCGTCCTTGATAACTACACGGTGTAAAACAGAACGAGGAGGAGGATAAGAAGGAGTCTTTTCTTCAAATACTTTTGAGGAATCTATCACAGCCATGTATCTTACTATTTCATTTTCAGTAAATCCCACTCCTATTGTATCCACTGTATTTACATCTATATCCACACTATTATTAGTGATAGGTATCTCTTGTACTTCTAACTGAAGGAACATACATAATAGGTATCCATATTCTTTAGTTCAGAACGTAATTCGTCATTGGACATTAATACTTCAGGTATAGGTCTACAGGAGGATCAACAGGTGTAGGAGGAGTAATATCTACCAAGGATAAATTTTCTAATCTATAATGACGTTCTGGTACCCAGTAGAGCTATCTGGAAACCAAATGACCATAGTATCATAATTAATAGTGATTTTATTATCCTGATGCCAATCTAATCCTAGTAATACATCAGCTGTAGTGATAGGGCCTATAGTGGCCGTCAGGTTGACCGTACGTCCTTGTATGACCAGGGGAAGGGACACCGTACCCGGGGAATGACTGGTGCGACCGTCAGCATAATGGACAGTGACAGTTTTTGTGTGAGGGGTAGGGACTAGTCCTAAACGCCTAACTAGGGCCTCGCTCACAAAGGAGCTAGCCGCACCGCTATCCACTAACACAGAGACATTCAAGAGTTCATCAGCATGCAGGAAGGGGTCTACAACAGTATGAGGGACGGTTAAGCCACCATTCAAGAACATAAGAGGACGCACACGTAGTGGTAGGGATGATTCAGCTCCTACAGAGGTTATAAAAACAGGCAAGCAAAAATTATTATCTGGGGTACTATCTAAGGACCTGTCCAGGTTACCCCCGGCTGACAGGCCTACTGTTCCCCCTCCCCCCCAAATCCATAGGAACGAACCCCGAAGAAGACCCTGGCGGAAAAGCCACTGCTGGAGGGTCACGAGGGATTGAAGAGGGTGCGGGAGCCTGATTATCATAGGGGAACCCTGGGGATCCTGTCTGCACAGCATTCAGCCTACTAGGGGTAGCTGAAGGAATGCGTCCTGAAGTGGGACGAATAGGAGCACGCTGAGGGGTACGAGGAGGGCGAGCGTCGGGATGAGGGGGAGCACCCGAAAGGAACTTGGGGCACTCACGTTTAAGATGACCTACTTCCTTACAATGATAGCAGGTAATATGAGAGACATCCAGAGCTGAAAGGTCAGTCACACAGATATCTAATTCTTCTACATAGGAGTTCTCCTCCTCAGGGGTAAGGCTAATATTATTAATACGGGAACGGGTAGGAAGAGAAGGTGTGGAGAAGAAATCTGCTACTCGTAAAAGATGCTGGCGCACATGCTTGAGGGGCAGGTCAGTAAAACGGTAGGCAGAGAACTGGCGCTTGACTTCACGCAATAAGGGTCTACTGAGGCCCTGAAGGAAGCGAGCACGTACTTCTGCACCCGACAAATCCCTAATTCGTACCATCTGAGCATCAAACTCTTTCATATATTCTTTGAAGGACTTGGTACCCTGCTGCAAGGTGCCAAAGGATAATCTATCCTGCCAATCTGCATCGGGAGGGACTAAATGGTTCTCTAAACGCTTGAACAATTCTGCTACAGAGTTTGGGTAGGCATGAGAGGCAAGAGACTCACACTGGATGAGGTTAGCAAGTTCAGGAGTAATGCAGGTAGTAAGATAATGAGGAACTAGTACAGCATCAGAGAGGCGCCACCTATTGTGGTTCTGCCAGGACTCTGTGTTCTGGGTGAGCAACATAATGAAGGTGAAAAACTGTTGAGGGGTAGACTTGACATCCAGCTTAGGAAGGTTGGCAAAGAGGGGAAGAGCAGGAGGCTTAGGGGGATTAGAAGAATCAGTTTTTCCCATAGGGCCACTATCTTCCACTGCTACATAAGCGGGATAGAAGGAAGGGATAGGAAAAGTCTTGGGTAGGGGTCTAGAGGGAGCCACCGTTTCAGGATGGTGCCCATAGGAGAAGGGGACAGTATATTGCTCACGAAGAGAGGAATAGGCAAAATGATCATAATTCCTATCATCTAGGGGCATGGTACTGAAATCATTATTAACTTCTAAATCAGCCACACGGGTAGGAACCTGGGCAGCCTCATAGGCCGTCTCAGGGTAGGACCAGGAAGCAGGTGGGTAAAAGGGAACTGCACTAGGGCGCCCAGAAGGGCCGACAGGGGCCGAGGTACGACCCGTGTTAATAGCAGGCATTGAAGGCACAGGGTGGGAAGGAGGCCTAGGAGCATTGTTAGTGTGTGAGGACCTGCTGGAGGGGTGAGCCAAGGTTGCAGAAGGGGCAGGGGCCTGGTTCACAACGAAAGAAGGTTCCTCACTAAATCTGACTTGGGAAATACGTTGTTCATAGGTAGGTGGGGTAATTGAGGGACGACGGCGACCACCAGCAACAGGAGAAGGAGGTGAGGTACGCAGAATACCTTGAGGAGTGAGATGGTGTACCGTTTCCAAGGAGTCCCGTCGGTTACCACGAGTATTGTTATTGTTATGTTATTAGTAGTAGTATTATTATTATTATTGGTAGGTATAGGCGACATATCTCCACCCACTGGATCCATCTTTAATTACGTAAAGGAATAGGAATCAAAAGAAGAAAGCAACAAAAGAAAAAGGAAAAACCTTGAAGGTCTGCAGCAGGAACAAAATTAAAATCAATCCTTTTTAACAACAGTAATGGATAGGGAACCAAACTCCAAAGTGAGAGGAGTATCTGAAGCAGATGCAGATGCAGCCCGTTTAGGGGGAGAAGAAGGAGGGGTAGCAAAGACTAGAGCTTCTACTGGAGGGCGACCATGAGGAATAGGGCGTACATGCAGGCCTAAATCTGTTTGGCTATGATCTATAAGGAACTGCTGAGCTTCTTCAAAGGACATAAATTTCTTATACCTAATTACGTTATACACGATTCTGAACGATCTTCCTAGCGTCGGACCAAGAAAGGAAAATGGAGGACCATTGAGGCGTAATCACTACGTAATATTTAGCTAGACTATTATCGCTAGAAGAATGGGAAGGAGCAGTAAAAGATCGCCGTTGGCTCATGGTAACGCACCTGGTAGGTCTTGAGCAGTCAAATGAGGAGAACGAGGAGAAGGCGACTTATCTCGGGTGTCTGAAACCGAACCAGATTGACGACGCACGTAGGGACGATGTTTCCAGCGCCAGGTGGTCGTAAGTATCCGGTTTCAAGAATTCTGCGTCCGGCGAAGGGTCGTCTAAATACGAAGCAGGCACGATGCAGAAAAAGGGTAATCTACGAGACGCTAGCCGTCTCTCTATCGTCGAACCAAAACCAGCAACTGTCTACGGCAGTAAACCATCTTTCTAAGGAAACAAGACGAGGAGCAGGAGCTATATACGAAAGGATTTTCCGCTTCGAGCAGGTCTAACGTCTAGGCAGGGCGTGTCCTGAATCAGGCAGCACTATCCTCCTAGCTTGACGGCGACCCGCCCATTACCTGTCAAGTACGTGTCGTCTTCTTTTTCCCAGCCGCGGAAGGGTTGATTCAATGACGTATGTTGCAAAGGATCGTCGTCTCGCTCTCTATCTAAACTACCTCCGAGTCCATTGTTACGCCGCAAGCCTCGGCCGCCACCTCTACCTCTACCTGTCCTGATACTACCTAAACTAGTGAGGCTGCTTCTATATACACCCCTAGCGAAAGACGACCGAGACGAACCAGATCTCAATGCATTTACATATGTACTACTGTAATATGCCATAGGCCATTTAATCAAACCCGTTTACTCCAGGAAAAGAGGAAGGAAACACAACTAAACTGCCGTGACCCAAGCTAATATGTGCTAATTCATTTAACACACGCCGGGTGACCACACAAGGAGTGGAACGTGCATAAATGGTCACCAACGGTCCAACAGGCTCGGGCCGACCTGACCCTCGCCTGCAGAAACACAGAAACACAAGCAGGTGCACAGATGCACGCCTGTCCACTACATTCTACAAAAGGATAAGGACCACTAATATAGTACGCGGCGCGGCGCCCAAAGGCACCCACTATACCACAGTACTGTTACGGGGACAATCATGTCCAAACTAGAACTGCACGTAACCTAGGAACAACCGAGGCCAAGGACCTAATTTACGTCCGTAACTACAACGAATTGTTACGCGACGTAACACCTCCCACGGGATTGCACACGCGGGCGCTTCCCCACTGGGGGGGGCTCGTTGTCCTCTATGACCTGGGCCCACTTGGCCTTGTCCATCATCTTCTTCCAAATCACGGAGAGGCCTAGGCCCCCCATCATCATTCTAAGCAACATTCTGAACCGTTACAAGCCGCGAGACGCAAAAGTTCCTTGATAACGGCACGCTGGCAGCCATATCTAGTTACGCGCGCGCGGCTGAAAATTTCCTGCCAAAGTCACGTGATACTGTCTCAATACACGTTGTAATTACCGGCCAGGCTATGGCGAATATTACCCCCAAACCTATGCATCACCTTCGTCCCTAAGTGTTCCCAGACCCACCGGACAACTTCCCTCCGTCACGGGTGGCGCGCCATCCGGGAATTGAGCGCCGCGCCACCGGGGGTCGAACAGTTCGATATATCGACTACATTCAGTTAATTAATTAATCAATTCCATCCCATGTTCCCCTCCCACTGAGGACTTACGCTCACGTGACGCAGTCACGTGTCTATTTATTAATTAATTGATGGTCCTCAATCATTAATTAATTAATTAATTAGACTCGTGCTCCCGTTGGGGAGTCACGGAGCATTAACCCCGATGGATGGATGGATGGATGGATGGGTGCAAACCGAACAGTCCTACCGGTCTAACTAATCTATCTACATCAGCTACCTACGACATCTATCTAACAGCATTCTAACTACAACATCTATCTAGACAGCCTCACGCTGCCCTAGGGGAGCTGGCTGGCGTGCCTCCCACGGGTTTGCACACGCGGGCGCTTCCCCACAGGGGGGGGCTCGTTGTCCTCTATGACCTGGGCCCACTTGGCCTTGTCCATCATCTTCGTCCAGATCACGGAGAGGCCTAGGCCCCCCATGTCCTCTACTAGCTGTTCTTTGAAGGTGCGGGCCTTGCGGCGTCTAACATGACTGGGCCCGGCCCACGTCAGGAGGTGCCGGCCAGGCTGAGCTGGTCGCAGACCTGCGGGGGGGCCACCCGGTGAGGTGTCTACCTGGTACTCAATCATGATCACTAGATGGTTCCCAAGTGCATTGGAATTGATATTCAGTCAGTTTTTCAGGCTTTTGGACGTTCCAGTCCCCAGTTAACTGAAAAAAGGCTACGGTATGTTTGTTTGCCAGATTATCTCTCATGCAATCCACAGCCCAGGGACTTCATTAATTAAAATTTCTTTGTTTGTTTTAACGTTTTCAGGCGGAAAGTTTTCGAGAAATTCTTTTTTTATAAAACTACCAGTGCGGACGGAGCTGCGGGCGGAGTTGTTGTTGTTGTTGTTGTTGTTGTGTCCCACGCCGCCCAAGGGCAGCAGAGAATCTATCGCGGGCGGAGTACCTATGTGCCAAGGTGACTGCCAACCCCGCGAGAAGGCTTCCACCGTGGCATCGTACTGGTGCACTCACTGCACTGTGATGTAGGTCGACGCGCATTGCTGGCGTCTCGTGATATTTGGGTGCAAATCCTACAATGGGGTAGCTGATGAATTACGCACGGGCGCGGGCATCCCTTCTTCTTCGCACAAACGTGCACTCGGCCGTTTCCGCAGTGAAGAAAAGAGTTTCTTTGGCTTACAGCGTATCAGGCAATAGTATTTTTTAGGATTATCGGGACGCAGGTGCTGTCGGAGAAGCAAGCTTGGCATGCCGGATCTATTCGAACATGGAACGTCGTGCCTTGGTAGCGTCTTAGCTGTTTTCTCTTTTGATGTTATGCATGTACTCGCAACGGGAGTTGTTGGGCAAAGGAGAGTAGCGCCATGATTCCGTATCTTCTAGCCGAGTGAACTTGCGTCAAGAGATTGGCGTCTGTAGGCAGGCGTGTGACACCATGCGAAGAGCTGCTATTCAGGTACGTGGCAGCTTAGAACGGCGGTTCTTAGTACTCAGCTTTCGCGACGAAGGATTGAAGCCTTTCAGCAAGGTGTGCAGCTTGCTGTCGTCGAATTTGAGACATTTCTTGAAGTAGTACATGCAATATGGTACACATTTGCGCGTGTGTGTGCGTACCTTTGTTAAAGTTATGCGTAAAGGGCAGGATGGAGACCGGCAGGCAGCTGAGCACTCGCCAACCCGCTCCCTTCGGCCCGCCCACCCCTGTCTCCGTTGCCTGCAGCGCTTTGCTTGCCCTTTTCTTCTCCCGGCCACCCCACGACCCACTGAGCACCTCCTTATTAGTATCCTGGAGAACAGCAGGAACCCATCATCTGTTTTTTTTTCTCCTGCCCCACATGCCCGTCAGCCCCCTTGCTTGCCCGTCTTCCCCCTTGCTTGCCTGCCAGCCCCCTTGCTTGCCGGTTAGCCCCCTTGCTTGCCTGCCAGCCCCCTTGCTTGCCCGTCAGCCCCCTCGCTCGCCTGCTAGCCCCCTTGCTTGTCTGCCCAGCCCCCTTGCTTGCCTAGCAGACTAGCCCGTGTTTCCTGCGTTTCCAACGAGAATGATGCCTTGTAGTGGAGCACCGTGTTTTACGCGCACGTGCGCCCCATTGCTATCGCCTGGCTGTAGCGTGGCGGGTAGGGCTTGTCCTGGCTGTAGCGTGGCGGGTAGGGCTTGTCATGATGAGGGGATCTTTATGAGGGGATTCTTTATGAGGGTATTCTTTATGAGGGTATTCATTATGAGGGTATTCATTATGAGGGTATTCATTATGAGGCATCTTTCCTGATGGGGTGTCATCCCTCATGAGGTGTTAACCTTATTTCTTACGGGGCGCCATCCCCCATAAGGTGTTAACCTTATTCCTTACGGGGCGCCATCCCTCATGGGGTGTTAACCTTATTCCTTACGGGGCGCCATCCCTCATGGGGTGTTAACCTTATTCCTTACGGGGCGCCATCCCTCATGGGGTGTTAACCTTATTCCTTACGGGGCGCCATCCCTCATGAGGTGTTAACCTTATTCCTTACGGGGCGCCATCCCCCATAAGGTGTTAACCTTATTCCTTACGGGGCGCCATCCCCCATAAGGTGTTAACCTTATTCCTTACGGGGCGCCATCCCCCATAAGGTGTTAACCTTATTCCTTACGGGGCGCCATCCCTCACGAGGTGTTAACCTTATTCCTTACGAGGCGTCATTTCTTTTGGGGCATCATTCCCCACGAGTCATCATTCTTTATGAGGCGTCATGCCTCACGAAGCGTCATCCCTCCAAAGGTTATTCCCGTATTCCTTGTGAGCCGTGGGCTGCCAGCATCCCTACCTTGTGAGCCGCATGTATATAGATGAATTTTGTCTCTACTGCCCACCGGTGCGCCCGCCCGTCGGTTCAGTGCGTGGATCCATGGGCGTCGATGGTCATTACAAACTGGCATCAGCCAGAAAAGCAATCTGCCCTCGGTGGCGTTGCTAAAGACTGTAGAGTCGGGCTTTTGTGGTCGCTTTTACTGGTGTCGGTACCCTGGTTCTGTGTGTGCGGTGGTGGGGGGGGTGCGTGTCGGTACCCGTGCCCCCTGCGCGTGGTGGGCACGCTATTGTCCCCTGTGTCCTGCGGGTTCGGCCCTCTCGTTCGGTGTGGGCTGTGTCGGCCCTCTCGTTCGGTGTGGGCTGTGTCGGCCCTCTCGTTCGGTGTGGGCTGTGTTGGCCCTCTCGTTCTGTGTGGGCTGTGTCGGCCCTCTCGTTCTGTGTGGGCTGTGTCGGCCCTCTCATTCGGTGTGGGCTGTGTCGGCCCTCTCGTTCGGTGTGGGCTGTGTCGGCCCTCTCGTTCGGTGTGGGCTGTGTCGGCCCTCTCGTTCGGTGTGGGCTGTGTTGGCCCTCTCGTTCTCTGTGGGCTGTGTTGGCCCTCTCGTTCTGTGTTGGTCTCGATACTCGTTTGGTGCTGGTGTCGATACCTATTTGTGACATGTGTTGCCGTTGGCTTGCGGGGTCCCCCCTCGCACCCCATGCCATCCGTGTGGTTTGCTTGCCCCCCGTAGTTACTGGCTGGCCCGCATTCCCCGCCCATTCTCAGCCTTTCCACGAAGAGAATAGAGAGGGACCTTGACAATGTATCGCCAGTGCCTGCCTGCCTTTCCATCTGGGGGATGCTGCTGCATGTGCCCCCCGCATTGTCTTGCATCAATCAGGGATGAGGGTGCCTACCCAAACATGCAGTTTGTACCCCGGGACCGCTTTCAAACAGGGGCACGCGAATGAATGAATTCTTGAATGAGTATGCCCCCTCCCCCCGCTTACCTCCCCCTCCAGGTCCTGCTGCGGTCTGGTCCAGCATGGGGCACACAGGGGGCCCCGCTTGTGCAACGTGTGGTGTCGACAGCAGAGTTGGCTGGGGCCCTGGGCGTGGCTAGGCAGATCAGCGCGGGGGCACCTCGGTTCATCGGTGAGTGCGGGAGCGGGGCAGTTGGCGAGGAAAGACCCTGGCAGGATTGGAGGGGTTACCCGGGAGGGATGCTATGTCACGTTTTGTTGGAAGCTCATCGTTGCGCGCATGAGTTCATGTTTGGTTTTCTGTGCCTGCTGCTGGTTTCTTAGCTGTCCATGCAAGCTATGCTGCATTTTTCAAGTTTCGTAGTGTTGAATGTGACCAGCATTGCCATCAGGATTGTCACAACCTTAATGGTGGCCATGTTCTCTTATGGCCACTTACTGGCCAATGACACTAACGGTTCCTAGTGGCCCGATCTTTTTCTGAACGATCTCCAGGTCCCAAACCACGGCGGAATGAATGGTCCACGGATGACCCGGGAAGGAACTTGTTATGACTATAACGGCTTGGTTGATGGCTTCTCTGCCCCTTGCAACACACTCCCCTTTGTAAATGCCATTGTCCTCCCCTCCTCCCCTCCTCCCCTCCTCCCCTCCTCCCCTCCTCCCTCCTCCCCTCCTCCCCTCCTCCCTCCTCCCCTCCTCCCCTCCTCCCCTCCTCCCCTCCTCCCTCCTCCCCCCTCCCCTCCTCCCCTCCTCCCCTCCTCCCCTCCTCCCCCCCCCTCCTCCCTCCTCCCTCCTCCCCTCCTCCCCTCCTCCCCTCCTCCCCTCCTCCCCTCCTCCCCTCCTCCCTCCTCCCCTCCTCCCCTCCTCCCCTCCTCCCTCCTCCCTCCTCCCCTCTCCCTCCTCCCCTCCTCCCCTCCTCCTCCTCCTCCCCTCCTCCCCTCCTCCCTCCTCCTCCTCCCCTCCTCCCTCCTCCCCTCCTCCCCTCCTCCCCTCCTCCCCTCCTCCCCTCCTCCTCCTCCCTCCCCTCCTCCCCTCCTCCCCTCCTCCCTCCTCCCCTCCTCCCCTCCTCCCTCCTCCCCTCCTCCCTCCTCCCCTCCTCCCCTCCTCCCTCCTCCCCTCCTCCCTCCTCCCCTCCTCCCCTCCCCCTCCTCCCCTCCTCCCCTCCTCCCTCCTCCCCTCCTCCCTCCTCCCCTCCTCCCCTCCTCCCCTCCTCCCTCCTCCCTCCTCCCTCCTCCCCTCCTCCCCTCCCCTCCTCCTCCCCCTCCTCCCCTCCTCCCCTCCTCCCCTCCTCCCCTCCCCTCCTCCCTCTCCCCCCCCCTTCCCCCCCTGCCAACATATCTCCATTGCAGCACGGGTACCTGTGCGCTCCGCCAGTAGCCACTTTTTCGGGGGCCAGCCCTCGCGTGGCCTGCGCTTCTTCAACCTGAACCGCCTGCAACAGCTCGAGAATGAAGCAGCAAACTACCCCCACGACGTGCAGAGGCAGGCCATGTACCTACGGGTGAGGCCAGGGCGCCTGGTGCCGTTGCAGAGTTGGTGCTTGCCAAGCTTGTGAATAGGTGGCTACTGTTGCTTCAGAAGGCAAACCTGAAGTCAGGTGGTTGGATTTCGCTTTTCTGATATCCTTATGAACGATTAATTACTTAAAAGCACGTAGGCTGCGTCCCGTGGGTACCAATAAAGGAACCTTCAACCCTGATACACAACGAGGAGGGAGGGCGTCCCATGAACGATGACCACGAAAGATTGTAGGGGCCCTGCTGTTACTGGCTGGCTTCAACAGTCGACGGCCTAGGGAAATATTACTTTCTAGCGGAGATTTTTCTTCTATAGAAAACAGTTTCCTCCCGTGACAAAATGTGAGGATTCCTATGTCGCGTCTCCTTTCGTCGCCTATGGCCACTAACGATACTTACATAACAGTGTATAATATAATGTATTGGCTGGATGGCCACCCCTTCCACCCTGCCCTACCCCATACCAGGAGCTGTATCATGTGTATGCATGCTTCACTTATAAACCACATAGGTCCATCACCCTTGCTTGCCCTATACCAGGAGCTGTATCATGTGTATGCATGCTTCACTTACAAACCACATAGGTCCATCATCCTTGCTTGCCCTATCCTAGGAGCTGCCACCCGCCTTACCCTTGCATCGCCGTGCACATCTGCACCCTCATCTTGCGTTGCCCGATCCCAGGATCCATAGTGCTATGCACATGCACTTATGAACCACACCGGCCGTCCATCCTCTTTTTGCCTTCCAGGAGCTGGCAAAGCTGACCTCGTGTGCAACCGCCCGCCCACGGACTGCCACCCACCTCGCCCACCTCGCCCACCTCGCCCACCTCGCCCACCTCGCCCACCTCGCCCACCTCGCCCACCTCGCCCACCTCGCCCACCTCGCCCACCTCGCCCACCTCGCCCACCTCGCCCACCTCGCCCACCTCACCCACCTCACCCACCTCGCCCACCTCGCCCACCTCACCCACCTCCCCCACCGCGCCCACCTCGCCCACCTCGCCCACCTCGCCCACCTCGCCCACCTCACCCACCTCGCCCACCTCACCCTTCATCAGGAGCCATAGTGCATATGCACATTTCACTTCATGAACCACCCCGGCCGATGAAACCTGGTTTCCCCTTCACCAAGAGCTCAACAAGGCCAACTCCGTGTGCAGCCCCCTGCCCATTTCTCTGCCACCCACCCGTCGCGCTCACCTCACCAGCAGCTCTTGTGCACATATTTCCCTGATTGAAACCATTTCGTTCCCTCACCCTCCTGTCCCCCACCACCAGGAGCTGGGCAAGTCCAACCCCGAAGCCGTCATCCAATGGTACGAGGGCGGCCGCGTCGGCGCATCGGCCTTGATGGCGGAGCCGGTGATATCTGAGTACGTCAAAGCGCTGGTGACAGTCGACCGGCTGGACACGTCGGCGCTCGTGCAGACGCTGCAGCGAGGTGGGTTTGGGTGCCAGTATTTATTAATTAATTAGTCTCGTGTCCACGTTCGGGGACCACGGCTCACTGAATTCCCCAATGTAAGATTTAGTGGACATCTCCCCAAGACCTCAATATGTACATGAATGTCCACAGCTAGTCTAAAATATGGGCCTCAAGTGAGGCCTTGAGAGCTAATCTTGCACGCAAACTATGCCTACCATGCTTTTTATATTTCCTAGGACCCACAGTTGGGGGGTGGTAGTCTTTGACAATGTCCGCCCAACGCTGCTTATCTTGCATATCCGACCATATCTGAGTAAGAGGGGTTGAGCGGATGACGCCAACAGCGTCTTTGGTCTGCATGTCAGCTAAAATCATGTTGCGGTATGTCGAATGTTGGCCACCGAGTCGCCTAACCCTGGCAGGGCCTGACCATGTAAGAAGATATCTCCCGGGCTGCCAGTATTAGTACAATATCACTCTAGTATTGCTAGTATTATGATGGACTGGGTGGTGGGTGGTGTCCAGTGTTTGTTTGTGCTGTTGACCAGCTGGGCTTGTTGGCGCGCGTGCCGACGGTGCAGCCAGGTGGTATGGTTGCTCATATTGCTCTAGTATTGTTGTTAAGTGGTTTCAAGCATCCCTTGCATGCTTGTTGATTGGTTGCTAGGATCACTCGCATCCTTATTGACTGGTTACTAGCATCACTCGCTTTCTTATTGACCGGTTACTAGCATCCCTCGCATCCTTATTGACTGGTTACTAGCGTCCCTCGCATCCTTGTTGATAGGTTTCTTATATTACTCGTATTACTGGGCGGCTGGATGGTCGGCGGGGTCTAGTGGTTGTTAAGGACTGGTTGGTGCTCGGGCAGACGCTGCAGCAGGGTGTGTGCGCCAGTTGCGCATCCAGCGGTTACCCGGTGGTAGATCCAGCCACCAGTGGGCAATTCAGTGGTAATTCCAGTGGCAAAATTATCCCATGGTGAATCCAGTCATCGCTTGCGCCCGGTGAATCAGGCCCTTTCCATTCTCCATCGGTGCCTTGATTGTTCTAGACAGAGAACTGGACTCTGACGGAACCTCCACACTTATCTTGTTTTGAAAACCCTGCTCCGTTTTCCCTGCTACGCCACCAGGTGCCGCGGCGAGTACTGGCATCCCGGCCGCCCCACTGGGCGCGGTGCCCACCCCCTCTCCCGGCGCCCTGTGGACCAGCGGCGCGGCGGCCAGTAGTGCCGTCGGTGCGCCCGCATTGGGGAGCGCCAAGGCCCCCATCCATACGGTGGCTGCCGACCCCGGCTTCAAGTACCAGATGTGGCGCACCGTGCGCACGCTGGGCACGGCATTCCTGCTCCTGTCTGGATTTGGGGCGCTCATGGAAGACAAGGTCATGGGCAAATGTGAGTGGGCGCCCTGCTCTGTTCATGCGCAGGGATGCTCTGAGACAAGTGGTTAGGGGCGCTCATGGGCAAATGTGACTGGAACATGAAGTCATGGGCTAATGTGAGTTGGCAGCCTGGCTATTAATCTACTTTTGGTTAGTGGGGTCGTGGGCGGGCAGGTCATCAACAACAACGCCATGAGCAATTGTGAGTGGCACCACCGTTGCTGGTGGTGTGCACTGGGCATTTGGTTGCGTGCGAGTGGCAACAGATTCGTGCATCCGTTGGAGCATACCGGTGAAGTACTGGGCATGTTAATTCGGCACAGTAGTCACCGTCCACGGTCACGAACCCGTGCGTGTAGCAGTGAGCTCCTATCCCCCCGGTTGGGGGCAAAGGCTAGGGTGAGCGGCTGGGTGGGTGGTCAGGGTGTGAGATGCGAGGTTGCTAAATTGGGCATGTTGAGGTACGTTGAAGCAGGCCATCAGGGTTGCCTGCCTGGGTAGGCTGGCAGCTGCGGTCTGGGCTTGATATGCCGTTTTGTGTGGGCTTTCGGTACAGGGGAAGAAGCCTGCCTGTGCTTTACCTGAGGTTGTTGGTAGTCGTTAGTGAAAGGTGGCTTTCCCACTAGGTGTGAGATGACACCCGTGGTAAACCCATCTCAGCTTGTTTTGTTTTCTCAGCGCTGACTAGGTGTGATATGACACCCGTGGTAAACCCATATCAGCTTGTTCTGTTTTCTCAGCGCTGGTATTATGGTAATTCAAATCAGCCTGTTGAATGCCCTCGTTTGTCCTCTCCGTGTGGGTTACTTTTTCCGTTTCCCCTTTTTCTAAAACCACTTGCTTCATCGCCACTGCCGCCCATCGCTTTACCTCCCATGTGGTGTCACTAGGTAAGTTCTCCTTTGTCACGTCTCCAATTTCTGCTCTGTTTTCCTGTCCTCGGTCTCCTCCCCTATCTCTCCTCCCCCGCCCCCCTTCCCCTGGCTCTCTTGTCGCGCCACCATTTACTGTTCCCCCCCCCCCCCCCCCCAATTTCATCTTTCCCCCGTTCGCCTGCCTCCCCCCTTGTTCCTCCTTATACCTGGTTTCCCCCTCCCGTCCCCCCCCGCCTCTCCCCATCCCCCCACCGGCCCCCACCTGCCCCCACCTGCCCCCCTGGCACCAGCAGCTGGTTTTGGCCTGACCACGGAGGTGCAGCCTGTCATCGAGACAGACACAAGGTTTGAGGACGTCAAGGGGGTGGACGAGGCCAAAGCGGAGCTGGAGGAGATTGTGCACTACCTCAAGGACCCGCGGGTAAGAGGGTGGACCGTGTTTCATATCTATAAGCTGATTGGTGGATGTGGCTAAAGCCGAGCTTGACGTGGTTGTGCAGGCAGGTCTGGGTGATGGATTTTCAAGTCAGGGGTCTTCATGCTCAATAAGATCGTATTTATTCTTGGTCCTGTTCATTCTTGGTCCTCCTAATGCCATTCCTTAATCAATATACTACCATTATACTGCTACCAATATACTACTGTACCTACAATACTCAATACTGCTTTCGTTGGAATACACCTACAATACTCACTAATGCCACACCTTCATCAATATAGTAGTACTACTATACCTACAATACTCATACTGCTTTCGTTGGAATACACCTACAATGCCAATGATGCTGTTCTTGCACTCCCTCTCCTCCAACCGTCACCTGCACCATCACCCGGCAGAGGTTCACGCGGCTGGGCGGCAAGCTGCCCAAGGGCGTGCTGCTGGTGGGGCCCCCTGGGACAGGGAAGACGATGCTGGCACGGGCCATTGCGGGCGAGGTAAGAGGATTCGCTTGATGAATCTTGGTAGAATTGCCTCCGTTATTTGTTTGATTAGTTAGATGGAGGGATCATAGGGCACTTTGGCAATAATCTCAAGCCCTTTACAAAATGGGATGGGCAGGCGTTCCTTGCATTAGCGCAATTGTTTAACTCTTTGGCACCTTCATGACCACCCTTTACCCTGTACCCTGTACCCTTCACCACCAATGTGCCTAGAATCACGCAGAGGGGGGCATCCCCTTCTTCTATTGCAGCGGCAGAAGTGTGGTGTTGTAGCACTCTGTGCTGTGATTACCTCTCATTAACTCACTCCTTGTATGACCTCCTCCATGGCTGCGGTCATCCGCAGGCGGGCGTCCCCTTCTTCTACTGCAGCGGCAGCGAGTTTGAGGAGATGTTTGTGGGCGTGGGCGCGCGCCGCGTGCGCGAGCTGTTTGCTGCCGCCAAGCGTGCGGCCCCTTGCATCGTGTTCCTGGACGAAATCGACGCCATCGGCAGCACGCGCAACCCCAAGGACCAGCAGTACATGAAGATGACGCTGAACCAGCTGCTGGTGGAGCTGGACGGGTGGGTATTGGGGTTGCTAGGATAAAAAAGACTGTAGTCATTTAATCTATCTATATTTAGCTTGGGGTCAGTGAGTGAAGGTGGCACGCAACCAGCTGCTGAATGGAAAGATGTTTTGACCATCTAGAGGACCAGGATCTATCTTTCTTTCAACTACCTAGAGGACCATCACAATCTATACTGCTATTGCCGCAGGCACTGCTTGCTGGAGCAACGTGCACATCCGGCTGCTAGCCCAACTCGACAAAGGGGTGGGCAGCGATTGCTAGTTTGAACATTCTGTTGCTGGTAGGACCATACAGGGGATTTCGGATGTGCGATGGGGGGCTCCTGAACGGGTGGGTGGGGTGGCATTACGTTGGCAAGATTTATGGTCACTTCAGCGCGCGGTTGGCTAGCATGCCTGCTTTTTTGCTTTGGCGTGCTGTGCTCTGATACCACCCGCAGTTCTTTTGAATCATCGTACATAGCACTTCTGGGATGGTTATATGTTATTGGCCAACACATCCTGTCCAAGCCACTTTACGGTGCAACCTCTTGGCTCAGGGTTGTACGATGGGTGGCGGCCACTGTGCTCTTTGAAAGCAATACATGCAAGTCTATCCGCCTAGCCGCCATTATTGCTGGATTATGCCACGTGTGTATGCGTCTGTCGGGCCTTATCCTTCCACTCGCCACTGACCCGCACCCCCAACTTTGATCTTAACCTTGAATTCTCCCTTCCCCCACCCGACGCAGCATACCCATGCCCACACTCATCCATACCCCATTCCCACCTCTCCTGGTTTTCCCTGCTGGTGTTTCCCTGCTGCTCTGCGCCCCACGCTGTGTGCCCACGGTGCCGTTCTCCAGCTTCAAGCAGAACGAGGGCATCATCATGATCGCCGCCACCAACTTCCCCGAGTCCCTGGACAAGGTGAGCGAGGGGTTGTAACTGGTAAAGGGGTTGTACTGGTAACGGATTTGCATTGAATTTTTCGGGTCTGTACCACAATGGCAGCTGGACATGGTGAGGTTTTTTTTTTTTTTTTTTAGGTCGGGTTGTATTGGGGGCAGGGCTTTGCCTTGATGGCAGCTAGAGGTGAGTTGTCTGGGGTGTGTGGCCCCCCCCCCAATTACTTCTGGCGTAGAGGCTTTCCAGCCTACCTGCAGGTCGCTAGCGGATGGGAAGCGTGTGCTTGGGTTTCTACAGGGCACGTGGCTCCTCCCAATCCAGCTCACTGCTGCTGCTGCTGCTGCTGTTGTGGCCACGTTGGTGTCCGCACTTCTCTCGGCCACGTTGGTGCGCATCTCGTGTGCAGGTGCCAGTCCCCATCGTGCATGCAGTCAATGTCGCCAAATAATAATTGGTCAAATGATAACAGCTTTTGCTCCTCGTTGCCCTCCTCCCTGTGCCATCGGCACATCGTGTCGCTTTGATCGGTGCACGTCCAGGCGCTAGTCCGCCCGGGACGTTTCGACCGTCACGTGGTGGTGCCCAACCCTGACGTGGAGGGGCGCAAGCAGATCCTGCAAGTGCACATGAAGGGTACGCCAACTTCGGCTTACTTGCTTTGTTTGACGACAGCTTGAGCGATGTTTTGACGTAGTCTAGGCAGTTGAGAGCCAGTTCAGAGCTAGTTCAGAGCCAGTTCAGAGCCAGTTCAGAGCTAGTTCAGAGCTAGTTCAGAGCTAGCTGAGAGTGCAGGCACGCAGGCAGTCTTGCCTCCAACACTCATCCAATAGGGTCGTCAGTCGGTGCAGCATGCAAGCAGGCAGGCATGCTGGCAGCAGGGCCCTGCGGATGGCGCCAGCAACTAATAAAGAGGGCGATGACGATTCTTTACATGAAAGAACGAGGTCTAAATGATTTCCTCTGTTATCCAAGTCTCCGCCGTGGAGGGCAGTGGCGTGCGATGGCATGCACACTTGCTTGCCTCCCTCTGCGCTGGCAGGCATTCTATCCATGCTCGCATCGGCACACCTTGCATGTATCGATCCATGTGTCCATGCTTGCTTCCCTACTTGCTTCCCTACATGTGTGCGCGTAGCGGGCACCTATCAGTTGGTCTTGTGAGCTTTTGTCCGTGCGCGCATCTGCCCCTGCCGCATTGCACCTTCCGCGCCTGCCGCTTTGTCGCTCTCCAACAAGTGTGTCGACCCGGACAATCATGCCTTTTTGTCTTTTTGCGTCCTTTTGCATATTCTTCCATTCTCCTTGTTTTTTCTGGCACGCTCCACTCTAGCCTGGGATCGTGCCGCCTAGCATGTACTGGCGCGCACCACGTTGGCGTGCTTGATTGCGTCTATGCACGCCGACCGCCCATGCATGAGCGAGGCGTCCGCTTGCCCTAGCCACTCGACGTGGACATGCTTGCATCCCTCACCCACCCCACCCCACGGGCCATATTTGCACCCCACCTCCCAGGCATCACCACCTCCAAGTCGGTTGATCTT
Source organism: Mesostigma viride (assembly GCA_009746045.1). Lineage (NCBI taxonomy): Eukaryota > Viridiplantae > Streptophyta > Mesostigmatophyceae > Mesostigmatales > Mesostigmataceae > Mesostigma > Mesostigma viride. The sequence goes on along the minus strand of RPFO01000667.1, from coordinate 3,480,948 downwards.
GACATCATTGCGAGGGGGACACCGGGCTTCTCAGGGGCAGACCTCGCCAACCTGGTGCGTGGCGCCATCAGTAGAAATAGTGTCCTGCCGGCGCACCAAATAACAATTCAGTGTAACAAGCAGCAGTTGCCTCCATGTGCGTGGTGCTGTGGTCATTTACGGCCTCTTCTATGACAAATAGACTTTGCCAACTGGTGCGTGGCGCTGTGGTCATTTACGGGCTCTTACTGTGACGAATAGACTTAGCCAACCTGGTGCGTTGCGCTCACAAGCTCCTATCATGTTGGATGGATCGTTATGTGGTAATAAGCTCCTATCATGTTGGATGGATCGTATTATGTGGTAATAAGCTCCTATCATGTTGGATGGATCGTATTATGTGGTAATAAGCTCCTATCATGTTGGATGGATCGTATTATGTGGTAATAAGCTCCTATCATGTTGGATGGATCGTAGTATATCGGATGGACTGTAGTACGTTGCGGCTTCTTACTTGATGGGACCTTCCTTCGTCTTTTGATGAATCATCTGCCACCTGCATCAGGTCAAGGTTGTGGCGCACGATACGGCAAAACAACCATGTGTGCCCGCCTGCTAATGATCTGGATGGTATCCTGCTTATTCGACGGGTCCTTGCTCTGCTTTGATTGTTTACCAGGTCAATGTGGCGGCGCTTCGCGCGGCAATGCTGGGGCTGAAGGAAGTGACCATGGCGGTACGTGCCTGTGGATATAGTGACCACCTGTGGATGTAGTGACCACGTGGCGGTGACGGTACATCTCTGGTTGGCGATCTATTGAGGTGCGGCACATCTCTTACGCATGGCAGGCTACTGGGTTGTAAAAAGATGTTAGGGTCTTTTTTTCCGTGCAAGACTAAGGGACCTTTTCTTTCTGTGCGCAGGCCATGGCATATGCCAACAGCAAGATCATCCTGGGCACGGCTTAGCACCCCTTGCTTACCTGATCTGCTTGCGCGCTGCTCTCTGATAGCCATCCGTGCCCAGTGCAAGGACTATGCCAGTGACAAACCATTCGGGTTGCTGTTGTGTTTCGTGCTGTTTTTCACTGCCTGACACCCATGGTCGTCTACGAACCAGTACTTGCGTTGGCTTCACTAACCTTTCTTGACGGACTGCTTTCTTAATGAACCGGTCCTTGCCTAAATTAACCCATTCTTGTGCCAGTGCATGGAATATGCATGGAATACGCCAAGGACGAGCTCATCCTGGGCATTTCTGGTCATCGCTTACTTCTCCTTGCTTACTTATTATCTTGTTTGCCACTCCACCCCGTCGCCTTCCGTTTTGAAATAATTTTTTAATCGATTTGGTTCAGTGCATGGAGTATGCCAAGGACAAGATCATCCTGGGCACCGAGCGCCGTTCCGCCGTCATCAGTGACGAGTCACGCCGGCTGACCGCATACCACGAGGGCGGCCATGCGCTGGTGGCCATGCACACGGATGGCGCGCTGCCGGTGCACAAGGTGGGCTGGAGTGACCGATAGGACTGTGGCAGTATAGAGACCCCTCATGAGGCTGCTGTGGCACAAAGTGGGCTGTAGTGAAGGTTTATTTCTATTGCTGGGTCATCAGATACCTCTCCCATGCATATAGCCGGTCCTTAGTGACAAAGTATGATTGAATGAACTTGGCCTACCATGTTGATGTGCAAGGGAATGGAAATGACAGGGAAACGGCAGCATGCCCATTCAGTTTTGACGCAGTGCTTAATCCAGAAGAATTTTTTATCGCCCTGACTTGAGTTGCTGCATCCATACTTCCTATTCCTTCCCTTGTCCGCGTTCACGCGCCGGCCACCATCGCCAGACCTCACCGCACTGGCTGTGCGTTGCTGCACCCCCCCTCTCCCCCCCCCCCCGGGTATATCTGCCCATTCCTACCCTTTCTTGTTGCAGGCGACCATCGTGCCGCGCGGCATGTCGCTCGGCATGGTCTCTCAGCTGCCCGAGAAGGTGGGTGTTTGCTGGGTTGATGGTTGAAGCTGTGCGTTTCTGTAGTCCATTCAGCCCTTTTCCGGTATCTTCGTGTTGGGATGGCATGGCAGGGCATGGGTGGTTGGGAATTATGGCAGGGTTCAAAATTGGAATCCTTGCGCCACTAGGCACGCACCACGCCAAGAACAGAGTCCTCATGCTTGCATCCATCTAGATATGCATCTATATGTATGGCATCTATATATATGGCATCTCTATGTATGCCAGCATGCACTCATAATGTTTTGTATCAAGGCATTTTTTTGTCATGCTCCTAAGCCTGCACGTTCAGAACCCTTCGTACTATAGATTATAGTGACTTTTTGTTGATCCGCTGCGTTTCACCCTGCATGACAACGCCAGCTGGTTTTGTTGCAGAAAGAAATGCAATGATTTTCCAACCATCGACTCATTATTGTGTTCGGCTGTGCCTTGATCAAGTCTGAAGTCACCATCAAACAGGGCAAGACGATCTGGTCCAGATTGCTGATGCTCTGTCACACTCACTAACCGTCAGTAACTATGGTTGTTGTGGACCTGCTGATCCTTGAACACATCCTAACGAACGGTTCAACAGGATGAGACGAGCTGGTCCAAACGCCAGATGCTCGCCCGCTTGGACGTGTGCATGGGCGGCCGCGTGGCAGAGGAGCTCATTTTTGGCGAAAACAACGTGAGCAGTTTTTAGATGCATGCGCCAAACGTTAATGCTGTGTACCCTTGTGTTTTATAAGGCACGGTCCGACGGAGCCCATTTTGCGGTCAAAATAATGTATGCATCTTATTTGGATCTTTGTACACATCGAATGTCTATAGTGTGTGCCCTCATGGTTTATGTGTTATTTTGGGCGAGTTCACCTTTTTAGGATTTCATAATGTACAAATGCTTAGTAAGATTCATAGCTTTCCGTGCTTGGTGAGAGGACAGGAAGTTTTCAGTCCCACGGCAAATCTATCTGTGACGCAATAGTCATAAGACAGTTCTGTCTGTGACACAGGGAACAATGTCCAGCAATGATAGAGTATCAAGGCAACCACCTGGCTAAGGCGTCCGGCAGTTTTCTCGGGGGTGGTTAGACAGGGCGGCGCTTGTTGCTAGTCCCTTTGTTTAAAACGAGTGGGTTCTCCTCATTCCCCTCATCTGCTCGTCAGACATTCATCCCCAACACTCCCTTCCCTCACCCGCCATTCCATGGAACCCACCTCTTTGGGGCATAAACTACTATCATTCTATTTTTTTCTTCCATGTCCTCTAAAGACCTCTCGGCGGCATCTCCTACCGCCGCCAGCGCCGGCCTAGGTTCCATGGGGCAATGCTGATACGTTGTCCCCGCTGCACAGCCCCCTTGGTTATTAATCCCCGTTGTCCACACGTCCTCCCGCCTCCCCACCTCCGTTGACAGGTGACGTCAGGCGCCTCATCGGACATCACCCAGGCCACAAAGATCGCGCGCGCGATGGTCACCAAGTTCGGCATGTCCGAGAAGGTGGGGTGTTTGCAGTAGCCGGTCATGCATATGGTGGGACAAGGTGAGGCGCCGCTTCTGCTGCTGCTGCTGCTGCTGCTGCTGCCAAGGGGGCCCACAGGACACGGTGGGGTATTTCACACCAGGCGAGGCATGGGACAGGGATAGGCATGTCGCACAAGGTGGGGCGTGTTTGGCAAGGTGAGGCGCTGCATGCTGCTGCACGTCATGCTGTCACGCCGCCACCAGTCATCATGCAGTTCGGCTGCCATCAGCAGCGCCGCCATGTCTCCGCCATTGCTTCCCGTGTCTCCACCGTTGCTTCTATAAGCTCTAGGATCCATCCCCTTTTTTTATGCGCCCTCGGCGGTGGTGGTTTGGTTGAGTCCCTCAGACACCCGACAGCGCACGTTTAGGTCCTGCCATACACCGCGTATGCGAGTGCGACATCCTGCCCCGTACGCCCTCGTTTTGCTTGTTCCAGATTGTCCCAGTTGACTCCAAATGATGCATTAAGATATTGGGCGTGTCGTGGGTATCCGTCTGTGGGACCCCATCATTTTCGGCGTTCCTTTTTTTGGCATGCTCCAGATCGACGTCGCAAACTGTACTCTGGTATCCGAGGCTGTACTCTGGCTGTGCTCTGGTATCCGGCTCCCGATTTATACGGAGTCATTGTGGGCCTGATCGTACCCACCGTGCCCATCATTTGCATGTGTGGTGTGTCTCCAGATCGGGCCGGTCGACTGCGCGTACGAGGAGGACCGGCTTCTGAGCAGTGAGACGCGCACGCTGGTGGAGAAGGAGGTCAAGGGGCTGGTGGAGGTGAGCACAATAGGCAGTGTAGTTGATGACGGTGTTGTTGATGTTTGTGATGCCAGTAGTTCTTCATGTGCGCCATGCGCGTGCTGGTGGAGGAGGTGAAGGGGCTGGTGCAGGTGAGGGCAGGGAATAGCTGGTCCGGTGCTTGCTCCCTGTATGCTTTTTTTTTTCCTGGCCTGTAAATACCGCCCCTTCCCTATTCCCTATTCCCTGTGCACCCTTGCAGTCCTTGCCTTCTAACCACCCCCCCTTGTTCCACCGCCCCCCCTTGTCCTGCCATACCCGTTTGGCCCGCTTTGCATGCAAGAAATCGACGACCTCGACAACATATCATGCAACTACAACAAAACAAGTCCATGGCCAACAACTCTGACCAGTAAAACAACTCCCAACAACTGATCAACCCCAACAATGTACAACTCCACTACAAAAACGATGCGAGCAACGAAACATATCCAACTACACGATAACTCCAACAAATCAACAACTTCAACACATCAACACCTCCGACGATTTCACCCCAACACCTTGTGGGCCCAGGCGGCGTACCACCGCGCCAAGCACGTGCTAGCCACGCACGAGGCGGACCTGCACAAGCTGGCGGCCGAGCTGCAGGCCAAGGAGACGCTGTCGGGCCAGCAGATCAAGGTGGGTGGGTGAGGGAAAGGCATGGGAGGGAGCCGGCATTGTCGGGTTAGCCAGCATGTCATGTGGGTCATGAATGGAGGAGATGTTGTCAGGCCAGCAGAGCAAGGTGTTCTTTGATTGGGGCTTCAGATGGCCTTGTCCGGTCCGCCAGTAAAGCTGGGTGATATATGAAGAGTGGGTCAAGGGGTGGGGAAGATCCTGTCGGTGCAGCAAGTAAAGGTGGGTGGGTGAGGGGATGATGCCTTGTCCAGTTAGCTTGAAGTGGGTCGGTGATCAATGGAGGGTGGGTAATTGAGTGGAGGGACGCTGTCAGGGCAGCAAGTAAAAGCGGATCAGGGAAAGGGAGGTGGCTGAAGAGGAGGTGGCTGCGAGCTGGCCTGTCGAACCAGGTGGCCCCACGACATCTTTTTAAGTTTGCGTTTTCAGTGTGTCCCTGTTTAGATTGGCCAGCAGCTGTCATCATTGTTGACGCCGTAGGGGAGAGGTATGGAAGTGACAGGATCGTGGGTGCTGGGCTTTGAGTGCACAGACCTTCATGTGCGTGTGCAGGGGGGTATTGTGGCTATGAGGCACTCCTGTGTACCTTCATTAACTGCTATGAATTTGGACGTTGACTACTGCTCCATAATGTCGTTGTGTTGAAAAGCTATGGTTCTCTGTGCCGGTGTGGCCCAGCCCGTCCTCAGTGGAGGCGTGTGCAACTTACATGGATACAGGGGTGATTTATCGTGGATAAGTGCAGATATTGATGGCATGGCTCATTCTGCATGTTGGACCCCCCTGCGCCTCGGTGATCGTGCTTTTGCAGGAGCTCCTAGGCTTGCCCACAACGGGTGAGGCTACTCTGGCGGACAAGCCACTTGCTGCCAAGACGGAGACGAGCGCGCCCCCTTCGGGTCCCGGCAATGGCAAGAAGATCGAGGCAACTGCGGCGCTCAAGAAGCCCGAGGTCGTCAAGGGGATCACCGCAGGTGGTATCTCTTGAGTGCACGGAAGACTGCCACTAATGTGGGGATATGAGTGTCCTCTGAGGATAAGAGACCATTGAACATGTTTAAAAAGTCGTGTGGTTTTGAGATGTGTTCGGTGAACCATGCATTTCAGCATTTATTCCAGGCAATCCTGCTTATTCGTGCGCATGCATTGCCTGGGGAGCATGGTTGGAGCCCGCAAGTTTTTAATGCTTGCGATGGAGAGCTAGAAAGCAGGAAAGCAGGATATGTGTACAAAGTAAAAAAGAAGATTGTAGTGATTGGTTGCCATTCATGCCAGGGTCTCTACATAGCATGGTGTGAATTGCCCGACCAGATCACCCGGCAGTTGCAGGACTTGCACGGCCATGCTCGCCTTGTGGGCAGGCCAGGCTGGCTAGCAACTTTTCAACATAGTTTTTCTCCACAGCATGCAGGCCATCAGTTTTGTTTCAGCTGAATTGTGGTTCCCTTGTAGCTGGTAATTTTTTGTGAATGCACCTTTGGATTATGAAGGACAACTATGAGTTTTGATGTTTGTCAGTTTGCACACATTTCAAGATATCGTAATACACACAGCTGCATTTGTACTTTTTAATCATATGGGAACCCCCTAGAATTAAAGTGCCCACTCATACAAAGTTACTTACAAATATGTGGCAGTCCCCTGGCATGTCTGTAATCTGGAGGCAGATGGTTCGCAAGGATAGGTGGCAGGTAGTAATGAAAGAGACCACCGCCAGGCCAGTGGGGGCTCCTCGTGTGACCAAGTTTGGCATTCACAGTGATTCGGGCCGTGGTGCCCACAAACCCGGAACTAGGTCTGAGATCAATGAAGTAATTAAGTAAGTACACGTGAGCATAAGTCCTCAGTGGGAGGGGAACATGGGATGGAATGGATGATGCTAGCTATCTAGTTCCTACACCCCTGTAACTAGGACCTAGATAGCTTACACCATCCATTCCACGGGTTCAGAGTACATGTGACCTGTTCCCCCATCATGGCTGACAGCGGTATGGCTGACGGCGGAGCTCAGATCTTTTGCGTCTGAGCCCCAAATTCGGTCAGACCACTTGCATTCGATGCGCTTTATTCAGACGTACACGCCAGTATAATCAGTTACGGCTGAAACGCAGTATTGCCAAAGTTATCACGTGACAAGGCCACGAGCCACGAGGTAGACATGGCTGACGGCGGAGCTCATAACTTTCACGTTTGAGCACCGAATTTAGCCGTGAATATCACAATCGACGCGTCTAGTCTACGACGCACATTCTGATATAATTTTCTGAAGCTATTACGCAACATATGGCGAACAAACGCGCCTCGACGCAACGCAGCCTGGCGGCTGCGCTCGGCAATGAAAATACGTCTGCAGCTCCGGCTGCAGCTTCGCCATCAGGTCCGGCAGGCAGCAGTGACACTAGTCGCGCACTGGTGGTCGCCCAGCACCCTCCCGGGCTTCATGCCTCGCCCTCAGCCTCGCCTGATCCAAAGCGCAGTCGCCCAGGCGAACCTGGCTGGTCTGAACGAGATTTTGACGTTGATCGGCTCTTTGCCACCTTCGACATCAACAGGCTTGCCTTTTTCGAAATGCCATGCTCCAAGTTACTGGAGCTCGTGTTTTACGGGTCCCACGCCTCACTGCTGGCCATGTGCGAGCAGTTCCATTCCAGAACCCACCTTTTCCGCAATGGAGCTGACGGCCGGTTTTCCGATAGCGCAGCTGACGCCCCTTCTTCGGCCAACATGGCCGGCTGGCCTCGCCCCCGCCTTCAGCTCGCAGCTCTCTTTACCATCACTAAGCGCTCGGCCGCAGACCTTCTGCAACCCGCCCCCATTACCGAGTCCACCTTCCTCCGCCACCTCCACGACGCCCTCTCACAGCACGTGACGCCCATTGCTGCAGATGTGGCAGCTGTGGGTCGCACGCTGGCTGCTGAGCTCCCCACCATCCCCACCGCCACCGCCACCCTCCTCGCCTCCACCCCCCCACACCCTTCCGCCTCCACCGACTCCATCACCGCCCAGCTCCGCGACATCGACCAGGCTGCGTCTAAGGGACAATGCCATCGCTATCGAGGTCCTGCAGAACACCGCAGGCCTCACCGCCCAGGCGGTGAAGGACATTGCCGCCAAGCCAGCCCCGGCTGGCCTGGCCGGCGATGCTCCTCCCATCACCACCTGGGCGGACATGCTTAAGCAACATACCACCTCCACCACCTCCGCCGTCGCAGCCCAGCTCCAACGGCAGACGCTTGACCTCCGCGAGGAGGCCGAGCTCGCCAAGCGCAGCCTCAACGCCATCCTCAAGAACTTCGACATGGTGGAAGGTGAGAATTCCGAGAAGCTTGCACGTGCGTTTGAGAGCAAAATCCTTGCACGCATGGGCCTCCTTGGTGAGATTAAGCTGACCGCCCACCGCCTCCCCCGCGCGCGGGGTAAGGCAGGGGCGCCTCCGCTTCTTCTCATCTTTGAGAGCCCAGCGGACAAGATTTCGTTTCTCAGACGCCGCAAGCGGCTCGAGAACACTCCCTTCACCGTGGACGACGACTTGACCCTGGCGCAGCAACAAAGGCGACGGGAGCTATGGCCAACCTACCTCCAGCTCCGGCAGACCAAGGCGGGCCAGCCGGTGTACTGGAAGGGGGCGGCCATCTACGTCGGCCACAAGCCCTGGCACGCGACCCCCTTGACCACCGCGGCCCCGGCCAGCGACTCCAGCAGCCCCAGCCTAGGGGAATACAGCAGCAGTAGTGTAGAATAGTTAGACAGTGGCCTTGTACATGCCCGCCTACTACAGGCACTATACCAGCTGAGGCCTAGCCTTTTTAGTCATGTACATGTGTGCCTATGATGAGCCACCCTCCAGATGATGCCTAGCTTTATTTAATTATGCCGTGCCCATGCAAGGAGTCACTCTCTGCTGAGAAGCCATGCCCTAGCTCTTGTATAGCTATGCTGATCTTCCCCACCTATGACAGGCTCCCCTTAGCTGGGAGTTGCCCGAGACTCTGGGTGGTGCAGGTGCCCTAGTGCACCTAGAGCAAGTGTTGTTTGCATTCCCACCCTTGCAGGAAGTAGCTTAGAATGTATTATAGGCTCACATGCCCCTTCTCTGGGCTATGTGCTACATATACTCCCAACGGAGTTATGTTCCTCATTAATCCATTCCATCCCATGTTCCCCTCCCACTGAGGACTTTTGCTCACGTGACGCAGTCACGTGTCTATTAATTAATTAATTAATTTAGTTCCTAGTTACAGCTGTGGACGCCTGATCCCACGGGCTAGACTAGCCATATTAGCCACTATCATATTAGCCACATTATCTACTAGTACCAAATCCGAAAGGCTTGCATCACTCCCCGGAAAGGAGAACTTTTGCGGATCATGACTGTAGGTGTCAGTTGGCGATGCCTTAGGATCCGGAGACGTCCGTCCTATAGTCAGCAAATTAAATTGGTGCGAGAGCTGGTCCCCAGTTCGATTCCGGCCTGGATTCATTTGCAGATGGCGTTTTCCCGCGTTTTCCGCGGACCGGCACTGAACGCAAATGGTTTTCACCTTTGCGGCGTGCCAAATCAGAATATTAGCCACACCCATGCGGCCATGCCTGGTACGTATGGCGCCAAGGCATGGACACTCACGGACACACTGCATGGCAGCCAAGCCGGCGCCGTAGACGGCACGGTTTATCGGATGCGCTCCGACAGGACCTGAATGTAGGGTTTTCCAAGTTGTGCACATGCAGGGATTAAAAGCACTTCAGTGCTCCGTGACTCCCCAACGGGAGCACGAGTTTAATTAATTAACGTGTTAATGTCCACTGCAGACCGGCGTCTGGCAGGGTTGCGTCCTGTCGCCGTACCTGTTTATTATTGTAGTGGATTATGTGATGCGCCAGGCACGTGCCCGCTTTGCTCAGCATTGCAGGCCGTGCTTCTGGCCTAGTGATCACGAACGAGCTTGGGGAAGGGGGGCCGACTAACGAGCAGAATTTACTAGCTGACCTCATTTATGCCGACGACATCACGCACATCGAGAAGCCGGCGTCTGCCCTAACTTTGGCTGGACTGCCTGGCGCTCGAGGCCGTCGGGCGGTTGGTCTAGAAATCAGCCCCAAAACGGAGGCCCTGGCTCTCGGCATGGCAGGCCCCACGGCCGCCCACACTCCGCCTCTTAGACGACACCGAGGGATCAACTACCCTACTTCAGGCCGCGGCAAGCTGCTCGGCAGTTGGCTTCCCGATCGACTGCGAGGACGACCTGACGACCCGGGATCGGCATGGCGTCCGGGCGCAACTCCACGGCGCCACTGACCGCCGCTGGTGGAGCAACCCCGCCCTACCCCGGATCGTCAAGCGTGACCTCTTCAAGGTCGTCATTCTGACGATCCTGACATACGGCGCCGAGATCTGGACACTGACGGGAGGAGCTGGAGCAACGACTCGACGGCAACGTCACCAAAATGCTGCGCAAGGCCCTTAACATCCCCTTAATTGGTTTGCACATTAGTAATGAGGATTTGTACGCTGATTTGCCCTATGTTTCCCACATTATTAGGCACAGGCGCCTGGGCCTAGCCGGGCACCTGGCCCGCACAGATCAGGTAGACACACCAGATAGACTAGATGGCACCAAGCCCGCCCAGCCCGGGCGTTATGTCCTCACCTGGCGTGCCCCAGGCCGCCGGCGCGCGCGGCAGCTGGCCGCCCCCCGCGGACTTTTTGTGATAGACTCGGCATGGACATATGCTACCCTAGACGTGATCGACAGGCCCACACCCGGGCAGCCTCCTGGTTTGTCTGTAATATGGAGGCATTAATTAATTAATTAATTAAACACGTGCTCCCGTTGGGGAGTCACGGAGCACCGAAGTGCTTTTAATCCCTGTGTGTGCATGCACAACAGGTGAAAGGGCAGAGACCCCCAGTCTCCTTCATGCGGCCAAATGCATGCATGCCACAGGCCCACAGCTGCATTCGGGCATGCTAGCTAAACGGACACGCTAACGATCCGGCAATCTGTGGGTGCAATAAGACCCGGCATGTGAGCATGGCATAACAAGGAGCGTGGGCAAGTAATCTGATCATAGCCAGGACGTATAGCATGGCTGTACAAGGACTAAGCTAAGGCTATTAATTATCAACATCACTCCGTTGGGAGTAGATGTAGCACATAGCCCTGAGAAGGGGCATATGGCTTTTAATACATTCTAGGCTACTTCATGCAAGGGTGGGAATGTAAGCTACCCCTGCTCTAGGTGCACCAAGGCACCTGCACCCTCATGGTCTATCACGCTATGCCCGGGTAAGGGGGGAGCATGCCTGTGAGGGAGGAAGATCATCATGGCTATACAAGAGCTAGGACATGGCTTCTCGACAGAGAGCATCTCTCTGCATGGCATAGCATGGCTAAATTCTTAATGCAACATCCATGGGGGTCCCATTATAGACAAAGCATGGCTAAATGTTGAAGGCATCATCCATGGGGGCCATTATGGGCGCACATGCGCGTGGGCCACATGCTAGGCTAAGCCTTACTAATCTACACTACTGGTATATATATTCCTAGTCTGAGGTGGCAGGAGGGGGCTGCCAGGGCTTGTGGTCAACGTGGATGACCGCCCCCCTCCAGTATACCGGCTTCCCCCTTGCGCTCTGCCGGAGCTGAAGGTAGGTCGGCCATAGCTCGCGTCGCCGTTGTTGCTGGGCCAGGGTCAAGTCGTCGTCCAGCGTGAAGCGAGTCTCCGAGAGCTTCTTGCGGCATTTAAGGAACGCCAGCTTGTCCGCCATGTACTTAAAGGTGAGGAGCACGGGTGCCGGGCCAGCCTTCCCCCGCGCGCGGGGGAGGCGGACAGCCGACATGTCCAGCTCACCAGTGAGTAACATGGGGGCAAGAATGGCGCGCTTAAATGCCTCAAGAAGGCTCGTGGAGGTCTCACCTGCCTGCTGGTCGAAGTGCTTGACGATGACATTGTGGCTGCGCCGCGCGATGTCGGCTTCCTCGCGAAGGTCGAGGGCTTGTTGCTTGAGTTGTGCCGAGATGGTGGAGGTGGTGGAGGTGGTGTGCTGCTTAAGCAAGTCCGCCCAGGTGGAGGGAGCATCGCCGGCCGAGCCAGCAGACGCCGGCTGGGCGGCGATGTCCTTGACCGCCTGGGCGGTGAGGCCGGCGGTGTCATGCAAGCTCTCAAGGGCGTTGGCGGTGGCTTGAAGGCGGTGGTCGAGGTCGAGGAGCTGGGCTTTGATGTCGGCAGTGGAGGCGGAAATGGCAGTGGAGGTGGAGGCGGCGGCGGTGGAAATGTGAGGAAGTTCAGCAGTCAGCGTGCCGCCGATTGCTGCTATGTCGGCAGCAAGGGGGGTCACGTGCTGCTGAAAGGCTTCCGTGAGGATGGAACGGAATGCGGGGGCGGAGATGGATGGAGCCCAGATCTCGCCGTCAGACTTCTGGAGAAGAGAGTTGAGGACGGCGTGTTGGAGTTGGGGGCGGGGACACCCGAACATCTGGCTGATGTTGTGCCAGCGTCGGCCGTCGTCGACGAGGAGGCGTCCAGTGGCGTGGAGATGGAGGCACAGGTCGTAAAGCGAGGCGTAGTCCCCGAAGAAGATGTGATGCATAGCTTCACTCGGAGAAATGGTGGTCCAGTCGTAATCATCGACCTGGAAAGGTTGGGGCCGAAAGCGCGGTTCCGAGAAGCTAAGGCTATGGCTGGTTGTGTACCGTGCGTGAGCGATGCACGTGACTAGGTAAGTTGGCACAGCTAGGCAAACATTCTAAGCATGGCTGCCGTAGCGGCAGTGACTACCAATGGATCCAAGCTAGGGCTATTAAGCAAGCTATTCTAGCCCGCTGGGGGCGTCCACATCTTGTGATTGATCATCAGGTCCCCGCCCCGCCAGTACACCTTGGGCTCCTTCTGGAGAAAGCCATGGCTGATGGATGATGGCGCCCATAACTTTCACGTTTGGGCACCAAATTTTGCCACCTATCACAATCGATTCGTCCTTGTAAGACGCACACGCTAGATATATTGTCCCAAAGCAATGTTATTATTATTATGGCGAGCAAACGCACCTCAACGCAGCGCAGCCTGGCGGCTGCGCTGAGCCCTGAAGCTACGTCTGCAGCTACGCCTCCTGGCCTAGAAGGCAGCAGTCCCACTAATCAAGCCTTAGTTAGTAGTTTACTTGGCTCCTCCTGCGGCTTCGCCATTGACATCACTTACATAACTAAGCCCAAACGTAGCCGCCCTGAAGAACCTCGCTGGGACGATCGAGGTCGCCTTTGACTGGCATCAACTCTCCTGGCTACTGGGACGGCCTTCAGCCTTCATGGACGATGACAGTGTGTTTTTCGGCACGTACGCCTCGCTTCTTGAACTGTGCACGCACCTTTACCACCAGCACCGCCTGACCTGTGCCACACGGCCGCCCGGCTGCTGATATCTTGACTGCATGCTGACATTAACCTGCGACGACTCCCTCGCCCCCAGCTTCAGCACATTATTATCGCTAGCTCTCTGCTCCCTCCTCGGGCGCCACCCATATGCATGACCGAAACCACCTTTCGCTCTCTCCTTAACTAAGGAGGCCTTCAAGCAGCACGTGACCCCCCTCGCTGCAGAATCATGTGGCAGCCGGCATGCCGTGCATGGGAGGCACGCTGACTGCCGTGCATCCCCTCCTCTCCTCCACCACCACCGCCACCTCAATGCTCATCGCCTCCATGCACTGACCGCCACCACCGCCACCGCCGACGGCCATCACCGCTTAGTAGCTCGACAAGCGGCAGCCTCGAGTACCACGCCATCGCCATCAAGTGAATGCCAGCAAAACACCGCGGGCCTCGATCACCGCCCAGGCCATGAAGGACATATATTGCCGCCACTGAGGCCAGCCCCTGCTGGCCCAGTCGGCAATGCACCTCCCACCCAGACCTGCTGGGCCGCCATGCTACAAAACCATAATACCACCTCCATCACCTCCGCCATCGCTGCACAGCTTAACCCTTCAACTGTCAAAACTCGAACCACGAGAACGGACTGAGTTTGGGTATCTTTGTGCGCCTGAGAGTAACTAGCCAAATAACATTTTCTGGCCCACCCTTGGAACCAAGCATGCTTTTATATCAAATAATGTTTGGGAAATTTGGTTGGTCACATATCCATGCCCTACACCTGCTAAAAATAGCACCCCCCTCAGGGGGGTACAGTGCACATGGGGTTGGAGACATATATAATGCATTATCGACCATTTACACAAATCAGTTGGCCCTGGCCTTTTAAAGGCAGGTTATTATAATCATAGACATGCCATCAATCCATTCACAACATGAAATGTCACAAAACTGTGGACGCTAGCTACAAAATGGCCAAAGCCAGCTGGCACCGTTATAACGGTGCCAGCTGGCAGGGGTATAAATGGTAGCATAACAACACAAAACTTTATTCCAATTGGCATGAAACAACAAGGGATGCCCAATTGGGCATCATGCACCATACCCAGGTGATAAAACAAGAGACCATGCCATATAACACATGCCAACATGCCGCAAGGGGCCAAAATGGCACTAGCGCGCGCGTGCGGTATACATAGCGCAAGACTAGCCAAGGGTGTAGCTAACTGTCAATTGGGCTACCTGGCTATGTGCCAAACTACGGATTGCGCCTCTGGGTGCGCAGATCCTGCCTCCTACAAGGCCCTGTCAGCTGGGTGCCAGCTGCCAACGTGCGGGTCGTGCGGCCATTGGCCTCAGCCCATGCGCGGCCAGCCGGGCTGCGGGCTGACAAGGGCTGCATGGCACGCTGGCGGCGGGCGTTGTCGTCGTCGAGGCCAGCCACTGGCCCAGCGTGGAAGCTAAGATAAGCCAGCATATAAGACACAAGACCATGCTAAAAAATAGGTGAAAGGCTCATTAATCAAGGCCTCAAGCGCGCGTCAAAGGGGTGGCAAGGAGCTACATCACTAACCCACCCGATGAATGACAAAACACCTCCACGTTCTTTGCAACAATAAAGTAAACAAAATGAACAAGTTGGTAATGCTTCCATGCAAACAGGTATTGGGTATCTCCATGTTTGTCACATGCAATGGATGCAAAATCAGAAGGTGGGCGTTGGCCAGCAAAACAAGAAGCCATGCCTAAAACTGGTCAGAAAAGAACTTGTCTCGGGCTGTTTGAGCCAGGAAAAGCATTGGGTAATCACCTTTACCATATTACTAACCAATACCAACCGTTATCACGCTATTTCCGTTGCAGCCTCAGCTAACAGCGACCAAACATGGTCCAAAATCTGCTTGACCTGATGGTATTCCACAACTATGACAAGCCGATGCGTAGAGGGAGCAAAACAACAAAATGACAATCACAAGCCCTCGATTATAACCCTGATATTAGTTATAAACGATAATACAACCATATACGGTTAACGGAACACGCTAGGAGGCTAGAACGTACCAGGTCGGAACAGCAGATTACCTTTCCTGCGGGAGCCAGCACGCCCGATTCATGGACGTAGCCTCGAGCCTTTCCTGGCTGCCAATTCTAGCAAATCTGGTTGGGAACGACGTCAAAGGTTTATCCATGCGCAAATACCTCGAAAATTTCCGCCTAGCAACATGCAGCACTCGCACTGTCACCGCCTGGCCGCTGACATGATTTGCTGCGCCAACCAGCACCCCGATGACCCATCTACGCATCTTCAAAAGTTCCATGGCTGGGGATAAAACGTTTTTAGGACTTGAAAATCATGCCTACAAAATTTGAGTCCATTATGTCAAGCCATTCTCTCGTACCAGTCAGTTGTGTGCACCGCCATAGCCGTGCGCGTCAATATTTTTCATGCACGTCGGTCCCGTTGGACCATGGTACCCCCCTAACTTTGCTCAAGCATATCTCCCTGGCCAGGTGTCCAAAATACGGTCTGAATAGCGCCAGGCATAGCTTACGTCTAGATCTTTCGATCCCCCCAGGTTTGACCGTTAAATTATTATTGGCGCGGCGCCTGGTTCTGCCACAAACTCAGTCCGTTAGAGTGGCGCGAGTTCAACTGGCGCCACGAAAACGGACTCAGTACAGTTTAAGGGTTAAGGCTGAACTCACAGGTCCGGGGAACAGGTGTGCGAACGGGTGTGCGAACGTGTGTGCGAACAGGCCGAGTCGGGCCGAGCTAATTATAGGACCGACCTGTTCGCACAAGCGTTCGCAACTGGACCAACCCGTTCGCCAACTCCGGGGTTTTGGAAAGTTGGCGAACGGGTGTGCGAACGGGTGTGCGAACGTGTGTGCGAACAGCAGATGGCGCGAAACGATGGACTAGGCGACCAAATCACCTCGTTCTCGCGGGAAGCTAGGCGAGGCATGCGTATGGTGGTGGCTGGCAGCCATCAATTAATTAATAATGTGGTTATTTACACGTCGACTTCGTCTCGTGGGCACACACCGCGTCCTTAGCAGGGTGGAAATGGAATGCATATGGGATGAATGACTGTCTAGCTTCTAGTCGCGAAGCCGCGGGCACCACGGCCGACTCGAACCCGCCTGGTTTTCTTATCATAGGCGGAGTCCTTCTAAACTAGCCGAAAAAAGGTGAAGGCAGTCCTAGCCAGCAAGAGTTAGGCCCTGCCAGCGCCTCGGATAGCAGCGCGGGCGACGTATCTTCTATGCAACCTGCGGCGGAAGGCGATTGCGGCGTCAATCAAATACGGCAGAACCAACTTCAGCCGAGCTTGCTATAATCGTTCCGGCATCAACGTAAAAAATTCCACTCGTCAGATATTGCATGCTGGCGTTGCGGATAGGGAGACGCGGCCGTCCGACGGTAGGGCGGTGGATGTGTTGGTTTGCACGAACTGTCACGTTGAATTCGACGCATGCTGTTCAATGATTCATGACGTTGGACGGTGGGTCAAACAATTTTTTTGGAATGTTTTCAAGGCATCCTCCCTCTGCAACTCATCAATCATGCAGCCACATGTAGGTGACCTCGCCGTCCAATGTTTTGTCTCATAAGGTGCCATATCATGTCAGTCTTCTTTATAAAAACATCGCCGTCACGTCTTTGCGACAATGGCCAGTGTGTCGAGGAGGATGGCGCTTAGCAAGCGATAATTTGAGGTAAAATCATTAGACACCTGGGTTCAGATGATTGTGTTATCTTGATATCAGGTGGCCTAAGCCTTAAACCATCTGGTATAATCCATCAGATCAATCATGCCCTGGGCAGCCCCTTGGCTTTCTTGCGGTGGCATGGTATGCCTACTAGGAATGAAGTGCCTTCCAGCCCAGTCAGTACACATATGGAATGGGAGGGGTTGTATAAGAGGTGGAGGGGCTGTTGTGGCATGCATAGCTGAAGTGCACAGAATCTGGCCCTATACTAACATAAAATTGTGTGCGTGTATTCTCTTTTTCCTTCTTCGTTTGTTTTATTTCCCCCTCAAACCCTTTTTGCTTTGTTATCGTCTGTCTCCCTCCATGCAGGTCTTCCTACAGATAGCCACGCGGCTCCCGACAAATCAGTGAGACAAGTATTCCTGGACGCATGGCGGTCTTACGTCGTGTGAGGACTACTAGTAGTCGTCTGAGAGGAAAGGCGCGAAGATCATGGGGGGGGTCTGTAGGAAGACATACGTGGAAGGAGAGAGAATGGTGAACACAAAAGGGCTGACCGGGTGGTGGATGGAAAATAATAAAAGTTAAAACAAAAAATAAAAAGGGGATGAGAAGAAGAATAAACAAAAGGGACAAAGAGGTCATTGCTGGGATATGATAATTAATAGGCAATACGTTGGGCTAAGGGTCAGGGGTTTCTAGTTCGTAGTTTGAGCGCCCGTGGTTCCCAGGATCTCCATCCCAACAATCTGGGTCAAACGCCTCCTATAACCAGCTCACTCCAGTTCATAGGTGGAAGGTGGAAGAGTGTATCAAGGAGACAACCAGAGATGGAAGAGTGTATAAGTAAGTTTTATTGAGTCAGACAACTATTCATTTTATTAAGTGAGACAACCATTCATGGACGCAAGTAGTGAAAATAAAAAGAAAAGAAGAATGATAGATAAGTAGCACATGATAAGAACATTGTAAGATTACGTTAAAGTAAAGATAAAGAATGCCCAGGTCCCCAAGGACAATGAACCCGCCTCCTGTTGTGGGGAAGAAGCCTACTTGCGCCTACATGGGAAGAATGGCCTAAGCGACCTAGGAATGCGACCTAGGATCTGGCTCCATCTAGATACAATAGACCAGTAGGAGTGTGTGCATACCGCCCCCTTCAAGCCATCCATTGGGGTTAATACTCCGTGACTCCCCAACGGGAGCACGAGTTTTATTAATTAATTAATCATAATAAATATAATAAACATAAAGAAGAAGAAATGAGATTACAGCAATAAGTTAAAAAAAAGACTACAGAAAGTTATCTCACTTAATAAGGAAATATAGAAAGTTGAATAAATATAAAGTAAAAGCATAGATAATTTAATTAATATGAATAATAAGAAAATATTGGTAGAAAGAAAATGTGATCAATAAGGTATAAAAAGGTAAAATAGGAAAAGGAAAACAGGTGGGAAGGAAAACTCCCCACAGCAAAAAGAAAATGGGTGTGCCATGTAAGGGAAATCGAGGAACTTACTTGTAGGAATGTGGGGGCTCTCATATTTCCTTAGATGCAAGAAAATATGAACACTGCGTGAAAGCCTAGTAGGAAGCCTTCCGTGCATGAGGCGACATCTCCTTATCATTCAATTTTACAAATGTACGTCTTATGTGGTATGCTACCAAGTAGGTTGCATCATTCACCGCACATACACCGCACGTAGATTGTCATGCACATGTGCAGTGATTGGCATGTAATGCTGGCCTTGCGTGTAGCAGTGCAGGTCACCAGAGTGGCATCTGATCCTGGCACCTGGCCCAAAGGCCAAAAGGTGCATGTTGTGAGTGAGGCGCATGCACGCCCAAGGTACGTTGTCAAGTGTAATGTGATGCCTGTCACGATTTTTTGTCATGCACAACCCAACCAGCATGCTTACAGTGGTGGTAATGGTGCATTAGCTCTTACTCGTCACAGTGACACCAGCATGAACTTCGCATATTCTACCTGCCATGTACGGTATAAACTCCCGAGAGCACATAATATACACTCGAATATATACAAAAAGGCTCCATACCAAGGTATGTGAATGGAAGCAAACATATGCCATTGTGTATGGTAATGCCCCAACCACAATCGTCTGTCCAGCTCATTTCACCCAGAACCAGCAAGTCGTACAACGCCTTCATCAAAGCTTCCTTAACAAAATCCCCGGCATCGCGCCGTTGCTGCACCGAGTGTGTTGGAAGTGACACCGGAACTGACTCAGTCACAGTTGCGGGCAATATACTTCAGAAAACCCTTTGACGTGGTGTCCGGAGAGACGACGTCACGCCGCACATTGGGACCTCGCGGGCGCTGAATGACAGGTCCAATCTCGTCAAGAAGATAATCGAAAGCGTCAAGCGTGACCTGAGACGTTTCCTGCATCAATCTCCCGCAGTCTCAGGATCGCCTCGTCGCCACCTCCTCATCTGGAACGCGAAGTCATTGATCCTTTCAATGGACTCAAAACCCGGCGTGACACCCGCGCAGTTGCGAGGCCCACGCCCGGCGGATCATCTTCTCTGACTGCGCGGAACATGTCCTCGCGATTAGCCCCCCCCCCCCCCCCCCCGGCACGAGCACGTGATGGTATTAACAGATCCCGTTGCTGGCGAAGCTTCTGCCTTTTATAAAGCGTAGCCATCATCGTACGTATACTTTGCCAACCCATGATTGCTGCCAGAAACGACTAACGAGGAGTGGGGAAAGGCTATCAAACGGGAAGCAGATCAAGGATACGAACGCCTTTGTCTAACCAGGCCAAGAATCGAGTCACAGCCAAGAAATACGCCAGCCTACTCTAGCTAAGACGAATGGCTGCCCAATGACGCTTGTAATGTAACTACAGAGAATAACTGACGCGTAGAATGCCAAACTAGAACGCAGGTATATAAGTAACTCTCTCGAATAGGATCGACGCCAGGAGAACGTCATGAACAAGTCACTGTGGCAGACATGCAATGTGGAGGGGAAATGACACAAAACCTTTGGTGCAATCCCAAAAGCTACAAAGATCCGTAGCGAGATCACGTTCGTGATGGCTAGAAGCAGGAAGCACTGATCAAGTGTCGGCCATAGTTTGGAATGATGACCATGAACGCCGACGATGTCACTTTGTTGACACAAGCTGGAACGTGCAGTTTGTGGCCAGGATCGGTCCGCGCCAAGGTGCGCCGACTTTCCCGCGCAAATTCTTCTGTGACCTTCCCCAATGAGCATTTCCGACCCTGTGAGTCAGTGAACGGGTGTGCGAACAGGCCGGCGAACAGACGCGACGAAACGGTTCACACGGCCGTTCGCAAACCCGTTCGCACACCCGTTCGCACACCTTGTTCCCCCGGACCTGTGAGTTCAGCCTAAGCAACAAACGCTCGACCTCCGTGAGGAGGCCGAGCTGGCGAGCTCGACAAGCGCAGCCACAACGTCATCGTCAGGCACTTCTGACCAGCTGCCAGGTGAGAACTCCGAGCCTCGAGCTTGCAGCCTATGGCGTTTGAGCCACGGCACCATGCTGAGGAGAGAGCGCTCTGTGGCCTGCCCACTTGCGGCAGTGAGAGAAGCTAGGGTGCCCTCCCTCCGGCTTCTCGCAGTGTATATAGGGTTGAAGGTTCCTTTACTCTGTATTGTCACCCACGTGACGCAGTCGGTCACGTGCTTATTAATTAATTAGTCAATGGCGAACGTTTGAGAAAAACATCCTTGTCCCCATGGCTCTCACTGGTGAGCTCCGGCTGGAGGTCCTCCGCCTTCCCCGTTCCGGTGGGGCAAGGCTGGACCGCCCGCGCTGAGCACTCCTCACCTTTGAGTACATGGCGGCCCGCGCATGTCCGGGACAAGCGCTGCTGTTTCTCCAACCAGGGGTCTGACACCCTCAAAACCCTAGGTAGGCTAGGCATGGATATGTGCATCCGCCCCAGCTCTGCCTCTTCGACAACACCACGGTGAATACCTAGCTGGCTGCTTCGAACCGCTCAGCAGCTAGCAGGCTACTCGACTGTGAGGTCGACATGAAGACCGAGATCGGCATGGCATGGGGGCAGCTCTACAAACACCGCCGCTGGCCGGTGGAGCACTGAATTCCGCGCGCGCGCCCAGCCCCGAATTGTCCAATGCGACAGGTATTCGAGGTCGTCATTCACGGTCCTGACCTATGGTGCGGAGGCGTGGATGCTGACACAGCTGGGAGGCGGAGGGTCGGCTCGATTGAGTCATCAGGATATGCAGAGTGCTTAACATTCCCTACATTTTGCATGTTCGCAATGAGGATTATCGTGCACTCGTATGGGCACAGGCGCCGCCTGGGCCTGGTCGGGCACCGGGCCCGTACAGATCAGGTAGTCTGACACATCAGATAGGCTAGCTGGCACCATGCAAGCCCGCACAGTCAGGGCCGGCGCTTTGTCCTCACATGGTGGACCCCTGGCCATGTGCGGCTGGCATGGTGGACACCCGCCCTAGTGGACTTTCCGTGATAGGCTAGGCATGGACTTGTGGTACCCTAGGCAGATTGGGCGACCGCGCCTGGGCAGCCTCCTGGCTTATATCTGTGATCTGGTGGGGGCAGATGACTCGCAATGAAAGAGAAGCAGCAGGTGCATGCAATGAATGATACCGACCTTCAATCGGTGAGGGTAACGCGTGTGACGAAATTCGGTAAACATATACTACGTGACTCGCTGTGGCGCCCACAACCCAGCAAGTAGAGGCTTCAGATAGTCATCCACACCATTCCATTTCCATCTTATTGATCGAAAATTTATACTCACGTAATGCAGTAGATTACATGCAAATTTGATGAACTTCGATGAATTGAAATTGATTAGATGAAAAACATGTCTGGTCCCTTAGATTTTTGTCATCTTTCCTACTACGTCAAGTGATTATAGAGGCCTGCATGCCGCAGATCCGCGGATGATTACCGTCATCCGCACGCTGTATGAGGGGTCGACCACTTCGGTGCGCACTCAACACGGCATTACCCCGCCCTGCCCACTGCAGACCGGCGTCTGGCAGGGTTGCGTCCTGTCGCCGTACCTGTTTATTATTGTAGTGGATTATGTGATGCGCCAGGCGCGTGCTCGCTTTGCTAGCATTGCAGGCCGTGCCCCTGGCCTAGCGATCACGAACGAGCTTGGGGAAGGGGGGCCGACTAACGAGCAGAATTTACTAGCTGACCTCATTTATGCCGACGACATCACGCTCATCGAGAAGCCGGAATCTGCCCAACTTTGGCTGGACTGCCTGGCGCTCGAGGCTCGGGCGGTTGGTCTAGAAATCAGCCCCAAAACGGAGGCCCTGGCCCTCGGCATGGCAGGGCCCCCACCCACACTCCGCCTCTTAGACGATGCCGAGGTCAACTACCCTCCTTCAGGCCGCTTCAAGCTGCTCGGCAGTTGGCTTCCCGACTGCGAGGACGACATGACGACACGGATCGGCATGGCGTGGGCGCACCTCCATGACCACCGCCGCTGGTGGAGCAACCCCGCCCTACCCCGGATCGTCAAGCGTGACCTCTTCAAGGTCGTCATTCTGACGATCCTGACCTACGGCGCCGAGACGTGGACACTGATGCAGGAGCTGGAGCAACGACTCGATCGACGGCGCCGTCACCAAGATGCTGCGCAAGGCCCTTAACATCCCCTTTGGTTTGCACATTAGTAATGAGGATTTGTACGCTGATTTGCCCTATGTTTCCCACATTATTAGGCACAGGCGCCTGGGCCTAGCCGGGCACCTGGCCCGCACAGATCAGGTAGATACATCAGATATAGACTAGCTGGCACCAAGCCCGCCCAGCCTGGGCGATATGTCCTCACCTGGCGTGCCCCCGGCCGCGCGCGGCAGGGCCGCCACCCGTGGACTTTTCGTGATAGACTCGGCATGGACATGTGCTACACTAGACGTGACGGGCTCACCCCCGGGCAGCCTCCTGGTTTGTCTGTAATATGGAGGCAGATGGTGCGCAAGGATAGATGGCAAGTAGTGATGAAGGAGACCACCCCCAAGCCTGTGGGGGCTCCGCGTGTGACCAAGTATGGCATTCATAGCGATTCGGGCCGCGGTGCCCACACCCCTGTAACTGGGACCTAGATAGCTTATACCATCCATTCCATCCCATGTTCCGCTCCCACTGAGGACTTATGCTCACGTGACGCAGTCACGTGTCTATTAATTAATTAATTAATGCCGCAGATCGTGTACGTCCAGGCCGGGCAGCCCCTTCTTGATCGGCCAGACGCGCGGCATGCATGGCCTGCAGCATCACCTGGACAGCCCCAGGGAATCTACGCAGGCAGACTGCACCAGAGGTAAACGTAACCGGCGCACCGCAGAAGACACGGGCTAGGAACTTGTGCCCCTTGCATGCATGGACTTCCACCAGATCAAAATGTGCTTTGGGGGGGGGAAATCCACGGCCGTCACTGGATTGTCGCAAAGTCCTGGTCAGTGGGACCACTATTGTAGAACTAGAGAGCTCAGTTCTCTGCATTAAGTTGTACAACACTTATCACCTCCATGTCCCTTCTCATAATATGTGCTCGTTGCGTGGCTTTCTAACTTGGTCACTAGCAGTAAATCAAATGCGGCCTCATCAACGGACGCAAACGCATAGGTAGGAGCAGCTGTATGTATAGCCAGCTTTGCCGACCTACATCAAGCTCAACTTAATTTGAAGAACATAATAGATTATTGAAGTTTACTATGGGCTGCCACTGCTTACACATAAATGTATTTCTGGCCTGCGCTGGTTGTGTCCTTGGTATTGCACATACCCTTTTGTGTGCTGGAGTATAACTAAAACGGCGGATCTGCAGCAGTACGGCCCAACAAAGAACAAAAAAGACTTGGGAAGGATGTCCTTTGATACAGATGATGCCCGTAAAGGTGTATTAGGCAGCCCACATAAGCCCACGGCAGCCACAATGTTCTGCGGAGGCCCGGACCATCCCGGGGTAGGAGCGGTACCCTTATAGAGTCTTGCATACCATGCACAAGCCTTGCTCACTGCTGGGTGATGCATTAATGAGCAAAAGTTTCCCCAGCGACTACCGATTCAATTCCATCTACCGAATACAACCCCTTGACCTCGATCCCCCCCACCCATCCTTCAGTTGCCATCATCCCCGTACCAGTCATCCCCCTGAGGACCCTGCCAGCCCCCTCCGTCCCCATTTTGAGGCGCCCATTCCATCGGGAAGGACCGGCCCCCGCCCTCCTCCCCCCCGGGAGGACCATAGCCAGGCCACCCAGGGCCGGGAGTCCGCATTCCCCCACCCCCACCCCCATAAAACATCCCGGGCTGCATGGGCATGGCCGACCCTGGGGGGCCCTCCCTGCCCATCCCAGGTACGGGCGCCCCAGGAGGCATCGGGGGTGCGCCCATGGGCGGCATGGGCGGGGGCCGCCGGGCCCCCGGGGGCATCGGGGGGCCCGGCCATGGCCCCATGGGGCCGCCCCGGCCCCCCGGTTTCAAGTGAGCCCCGTCCCAAACCGGGCCTGGCCCGCCACCTGGTACGGCGCCGCCCCCGGTCCGGTCTCCCGGGCCCCAGGGCGCCCCCTGAGGCTTGGGACCAGGCATCCCCTCGGCGCCTTGCCCTTGCGCTTGCAGCTGCGGCGGCGGCTGCGGTGGCAGCGGCGGCTGCGTGGGTGGCGGCCGCTGGTGCATGTGGTTGCCTGCGCGCGCGATCTCCTGCAGGGGTCAGCCATGAGGGGCAAGTGCGCAGTCCGCAAAATGTGGCACCCAAGAGGGTCAACCATCCATTAGACACCCAAACGTGGCCACCCAGGGGAGAAATGGCATCTGATATAAGAGAGGTGCGTTGACATGCAGCCTCACTAGATAACGTTCTTAGTGCACTTTAGAGGTCGTGCGAGGAGACGTCATCCTATAATCTGATCTGGTTGACGTCATGCTATAAACTGCAGTTATTGAACAGCCAGGTTGAAGGGTGAGGGCTACAGTGACCCATGTGAACCGTACAGTGACCGTACCATGAGCTCGCTGTCGGGCGCCTGCAGCAGCAGTGTGACGAGTGCTTCACCAATGGAAGGTTCCAGCTCTTGGCCATCACGGCTGATCTGTTGGAGGGGGAATGGGTGGTGAGGATGGGGGGTGGGGGATTGACAGGAGGCAGCAATAAGTACAAGGGCCGATTGCATGTGTTGGCGCAAGTAAGCGCTGGGTATTTTCACTGGTGTTGGGCGAACAGCCAACGGCGGAAAGGCAAAGGAGAGCCCAGGGATGGGTCCAGTTGCGTGAGGGCTCATAGTGGGATTCACTGGCGACTGAGGGTTCAAAGGATTGACTGAAGTAAGTGCGCAGAACAACCTGCCAATTTGCAGAGCCACCTTTGCAGAGCCACCTTTTCTAAGCGCTAAATGCAGGACAAGGCCCAGGCGTCACCCAGGCCGAGCAAGGATGATAATGCTTGCGCTCCAGTCAAAGAAGACACGCTCATCACCAGTCTAAGGACGTTCCAGCTCTGACATATCATATTCATTATTGAGCAGGACATGCTGTGGCACAGGCAAGGCCAATGCTGCGCTTGGAGCCCTCGGAGCTACGTTGCGAGAGGAGCATAAAGTTGCCGCACACACGAGGGAGAAGTGGCACTCCATGTAGTTTTTTCTGCGCTGCATTCAAGTCCAGCACTCTCAGGTGGACAGAGCTGTGGGGGCTGGAATCACCCTAAAGTTACAAGATGTGCCACAAACATACACAGCATGCAGAGTACTGGAACAAAGACCTACAAAGATCTCACCCAGGGCCCCAGGCCCTTGCCCCCAGGATTCCAGGCACAGCCTCACAGTTATGGAACGAGCAGTATCTATCATATAGTTAGCAGGTACTACCATATAGTTAGCAGTACACTGATAGCTCGCCTTGACCTCCAGGCCCTCATTCCAGGGGTTGCAATAGCTCACCTTGACCTCCAGGCCCTCATTCCAGGGGTTGCGCAGGTGTGCCGAGTTCTCGTAGGGCACGTCGCACAACTGGGTGGCAGATGGGTGACAGTCGTTGCACGACAGGAGAACAGTAACCGATGTTTTAGTGTGATAGGTGTGGCATAAATCGTCTCTAGTGGGGAGGGGAGGGTAATGACAACTGCTGTGGCAGAACAGGGCAAAGGATAAGGGCATAATACCCGGGTGACATAGGAATTTTTCCCCTTCCTACTCAGCTTGGGTAGGGTAACCTAGACATAGCCAGCAGTGGCACTAACAAACACACTGATGAGCAACATCTAGCACAGAGACACATGCGCACAAATGTGAGCGAAAAAAAAGCGCGGTTTAGGAAGCCGAGGCTGCTTGGGCCCAGAACCCACACGTAGAGGCCATCCGCTCAACTGCAAATCGGAGCTACCCACCCACCCACCCACCCACCCACCCACCCACCCACCCACCCACCCACCCACCCACCCACCCACCCACCCACCCACCCACCCACCCACCCACCCACCCACCCACCCACCCACCCACCCACCCACCCACCCACCCACCCACCCACCCACCCACCCACCCACCCACCCACCCACCCACCCACCCACCCACCCACCCACCCACCCACCCACCCACCCACCCACCCACCCACCCGGGCAACAGTCCAGTCCAACCTTCTTGTGCATCAAACAATCAGCCATGTTGGTTAAGACTAAGGCAGCCACATTTCCGAACAGAAGAGAGACATACTATGACAACGTGTTTATTTATAAGTATCAACAATGTAGATTTGTAGAGGCTCAACAATCCGGTCAAGGATCCCGCTGGCAAATAATCGTAAAGAAAGGAAAGGGCGGCTGGCTTCGTTTCATGCACTAATAGCAGTTCATGGCGTTGGCGGTCACATGCTGTCACCGAAGAGGCTACCCAACCTTCCACCACTGGATGACAACCACACTAGTGATGCTAGCAGTGCCTTGTTGTGAAAAGAACCGCCATGACCTAATGTAGACGTATTTGTGATAGGTGTGTCGGAAGAAAAGGTATATGAACTTGAGCCATTTGATAGGAAAGACAGTCATGCTGGTAATAGTCCCTTGTTTCCAATGAGGCTATCTTATCTTGAACCATTTCTTGACCAAGGTCCTTACCTTGAACCATTTGATGACAAAGTTGCTCCCCAGTGGCAGGCCCGCGGCATTCTTCCAGATGGAGTTAGTCATCGGGCCTTCACCTGAGTGGGACGCCATGAACGCCACGCCCTGCGTGCCAACAGGGAAAGCCAGTGCGTCAAGAAACATGGAGGCAGTACAGGGCATACGTTAGATCAGCTCAGAGGGGACGCCGTGGAGGCCACGCCCTGCATGCCAGAAGGGGGTAGAGTGGGCAGCAGATGCCAGAATGGGGGACAGGATGGGCAGCGGACAATATGGCACCTCAGGGGGTCATCGTTGGTCTACACTGTGCTGTGGCTTCCAAATGCAACCAGTTTTCTAGTCCATTGCATGGACGCAGAAGACAATCAATCGACCATGAGGCAAGGTGTACATCGACTACAGTGTAGTATAGAGAGGAGGCCGTGGTGCACTGGAAAAGGGAAAACAATTTCCCACAACTGCCATTCCCGACTCTCCATGACTTTGAACAATGTCCCCCCTTGAACCTGCACATGCCGGCTCAGCTTTCAAGCTAACATCCCCCCCCCCCAATACCCTCACTTCCCGTGCCGGCTCGCCTTGACCATGAACACCCGCAACACACCCACCTGCCAATGCCGACTCTCCTTGACAGTGAACACCAGCAGCACGTCATCGCTCGTGTCCAGCGCCGCGTTCAGCTTCGGTTCGCCCGCACGGTGGACCGCCCACACGCCCATGCGCGCGGCGGTCTCCAGGTCCTCGCGGCTCGTGCACTTGAGCACAAAATAGCTGGTTGGGGTGGACGACAGGGTGTGAGAGCCAGGGGAGTGACCAGGGAAATCTTAGGAGTGTCAGGAGGGATTGCAGCTCGTGCACTTGAGCACACAATAGCTGGCATACGGGGGTCATGACAGGGTGTGAGACCAGAGGAGTGACCAGGGAAGCGTTAGAAAAAAATTAAGTGGGGGGAGGGCTCGTGCACGTGAGCACAAGTAGCTGGTGGTCGGACAGCCCGGAGGAGCGGGCAGGGAGAAGGCGAGGAGAATACGAAGACCATGGTGATTCGGGTCACGGTGCCCGCAACCCTGTAACCAGAAGCTAGACAGCTCGATACACCCATCCCATCCCATTTGCATCCCATCGAGGACTTTATGTTCACGTGACGCAGTCTACGTGTAAATTAAGACGAAGAAGATAGCAGATGCTCCTTCAGAGTATAACTAGAAGAGCTGGGGCACTGGAGCATGGACAAGCTGATGTGGGCTATTTCACTAGTGGGCAACACAAGCAGGTATACCAGCTTAATAAGAAGGGCTTACGCGCATTTCACCCTCAAGGAAATGGCCGCCAAGGAGCCGCAACACCACGGAAGCAGTGACTAGCTGTCGAACCCAACACGCAAGGGGTTCGCCACAATAGCGCTCTCTATCTAAGCACGCGACCGCGTCAGTGCTCTCTAACTAAGGACGATGTCAGAAACAAGGGGCAGTGACGGCATAAGTAGGCACCCTACGTCTCCCGATGCAAACAGACCTCCGCAACAAAAAAGCAAGTCACCCGAGCCAGGTTCATCTCAAAGAGGGAAAAACGCAACCCGCTAGAAAAAAACAGCAGGCAGGGACACACACCGGATGTGGCCCCAGGGTAGAGCAGGGTGGCGGCCAGGGGCCCCCACGCCCTTCATCGCGCCACCACCACCTGCGCCGTCCGCATGCGTGCCACCTGGCCCCCCAGCACCCATCTGGCCCCCGCCGTCCCCATCGGCACCCCCAGGCTGCCCACCTGGAAGTCAGGAAGTCGCAAACAGACATTTGCGGACGACGCAAGGCAACAAAGTTCATGAACAGTGGGGTGAGGAGGAACCCTGCGGCAGGGATGACGCGGCACCAGGGTCCCCTGACAGCTTCCACAGTGTGGGGTCAGCTTCCATGATATGCCAACATTGGCGCAGGGTGTCTGCGACTCCTGTGTCCGTCCCGACACACGCATAGGCAGACGACATCTGGCCTAAAAGCCCGTCCATTCCAAACAACAAAGGACATGCGTCACTTCTCAAACGACTCATGTCCATCCATCAAACACAGCTACTCTGTGTTTGTATACTAAGTGAGACAGCTGTTCCTGGACGCATGGCGATCCAACGTCGTGGAAGGAGTTGGGTAGTTGTCGAGAACAAACTAGGCTAGTGCTGGCCTGACGTGGTCGGATAATATACATAAGGTAGAGACTACTAGTAGTAGTGGATACATAAGGTAGATTGAAGTGCGCCGTTCGAGAACAAGCTAGGCGAGTGCTGGCCTGACGTGGTCGGAGCATGGAACTACCCGAAATGGTCGCCTACC
Source organism: Mesostigma viride (assembly GCA_009746045.1). Taxonomy (NCBI): domain Eukaryota; kingdom Viridiplantae; phylum Streptophyta; class Mesostigmatophyceae; order Mesostigmatales; family Mesostigmataceae; genus Mesostigma; species Mesostigma viride. The sequence continues at coordinate 3,451,477 of RPFO01000667.1, read as the reverse complement.
CACAGGGAAGGACGTGACGTTAGAGTGTTACCCACTGGTCACTCAGCTTGCACTGAAAAAGGTGAGGTTGGTTGACCATGGATATCGCACGCCCCTTGGCCCCCCCGCACAGGTGGAACCCAGCCCAACTCACCCCCTGCCATGCCGCCGTAACCCGACGGCCGCGTCGCCATCGCCCCTTGTCGGCTCTTGAGGAACCGCTCGAACACCTCCTCCACGGGGGGAGGGGGGCCGGGCGCCTTGACGTGGCGGTAGCGGCATAAGCTACCGTTGGGGCAGAAGCCCATACGATACCTGCAGTCCGGTGCGCACGAAGCAATGCGCTCTATCAGACAAGCCACAGCAAGCCATGTGTGCTCCTAGTCCTGTCCATCATTATTAGCACCAATAACAATAAAAACGCAACAAGCTCGATCAGACAGGACACAGCGAGCGATGCGATCCGAAGGCTTCGCTAGGCAACCCCCTCGGAATCGTGAAAATGCTAGGGGGTCGTATCGTGAAGATGTTGGCTCGAAGCCATGTCCATTGCCTTGCAGCATGACAGGTATGATCGATGGTGCATGGACAAGGAGGCCCCAAGCTTCTTCGTCATGCAGTACCTGCAGCTCTGCAGGCCGGTGAGTGCCTAAGAAACAGAAGAGGCAATGACATCAAGAAGACAGGCCACATGCGATGATGCGTGAACATAGTCCTCTCTCCCGCATGCCCTGGAGGCAAGCATGCTCTAAAGGGGAGCATGCCTTGGAGGGGAGAATGCCCAAGAGGGAAGCATGCCCAAGAGGGGAGAATGCCCTAGAGGGGAGCATGCCCTAGAGGAGAGCATGCCCTAGAGGGGAGCATGCCCAAGAGGGGAGGATGCCCTTCATGAGGCTGCTGAAACATTGTCAATAACGCTCCCTCAATGTGAATAATATTATGCATCTGTCCCTTGATCTTAATCATATTGTATTATTCCCCAAATGTCAATAATGCTCCCTCGATACAGCTGTTGAAAGGCTGTCATAATACGGGGTAGGTGCCCAGAAAAGAAGGAAAAACGACCGTGACAAGATGGGCCACGTGCAGCAATTTGCTGCGTGATCCCAGCAACTAGGTGACCTCCCCCTTCCCAAACGGGGTCAGTTAGGCACTGTCTGGTCCTAGCCCTTCCCCCCCTCACATTTGATTGGGATCCAATAACTAAAGGTGTGTTTCCCCCCCTCACATTTGATTGGGATCCAACAACTAGAGGTGTGTTTCCCCCCCTCACATTTGATTGGGATCCAACAACTAGAGGTGTGTTTCCCCCCCTCACATTTGATTGGGATCCAACAACTAGAGGTGTGTTTCCCCCCCTCACGTTTGATTGGGATCCAACAACTAGAGGTGTGTTTCCCCCCCTCACGTTTGATTGGGATCCAACAACTAGAGGTGTGTTTCCCCCCCTCACATTTGATTGGGATCCAACAACTAGAGGTGTGTTTCCCCCCCTCACGTTTGATTGGGATCCAACAACTAGAGGTGTGTTTCCCCCCCTCACATTTGATTGGGATCCAACAACTAGAGGTGTGTTCCCCCCCCTCAAGCCAAAGACCCCCCCATGCCCTCCATGAGGCTACTGGCATACATGCATAGTGCGGGGTGCGCGCCAAAAGAGAAAACAATTACCACGGTGAGATATGCCACACAGAAAGAGCTACAGTCATGTATGGTCCTTGTCCTGCCTAGCATGATTGCCTAGTGGGATGCCTAGCACTGTACATTGCTGTGTGTGTGTTTAGAACCGTGCGGGAACGACGCGTGCTCCCTAGTCCTGTCTAGGGTTGTTTTGTGTCGTTCCTAGTATAAATAGATGGCTCGATGAATTCTTGTTTGCAACCATGTCGGGTGACGCGTCCTCATGCCTCGCATGGGGTGACTGACCCTCAGGGACATGCCAGGTGGAAGAGGGTGCAATCATCGCCTTCCCTTTTTGGGGCTGCTGGTGGGCCCAACATCCCCACACAGCGGCAGCAGGCCTACGCACTAGAATGAGCTTGTTAGAAAGAAGTTGTAACGTTTCACTTGTAGCAATCAGGCGCAGCAGGCGTGCCACCGAGGAAAGCGACACCCTGTAGCAGACGCTGTGATTATTGTTTGTAAACGCATGCAACTGCACCAGATGCCCCCTAAAACAAGGTGCCATGGCCATTTTTTTAAGAAGGAACCCCAGCCCAGCTGGTATAACAGCCGAGGGCGCCACTAGGCGGAATGCCCAGCTGAAACAGAACCAAGATAGAAGAACACTAGCACCGGTGCCACCCAGAACGAAAAGAGAAAGAACAGTTTATGTCAAAGTCGATACCATGCCAGTAAGCGCTAACGAGGCTGCCAAAAGCATCCATCTCTGTTCAATCACCGTAGTGCTAGCAAACGCAGCCGCACCGCCACCCACATGTGACACGTCTTGACGTCATCATTTGAGTGCTTGAATATGCAGTCCGGCTCGCGGCACTCTCCTCCTTTGGCGAAAAAACGGCAGATGGGCATGCGGCTGGGGTCATACTGGTGAAGAAAACCGCAGCTGTCCCCTTTCATGCACAGGCTTCGCAGCCAGTGACGGCACACCGTCTGCCGGAAATTCCTGCGCGATATTCCCCCCGCATAGCCCTCGTCCGCGCCATCCTGGTCCTGTTGGCCGTCAACGTCCTGGTCCGCTTGCTGCAGTCGAGCGTTTCCAGATGGAAGCTCGTCTTCAAAATCGAATGCCAGGCCACCTTCGTCGTCCTCCATGTGGTCTTGTTGCCTTCTACGACTTTACCATTAAAGTGGTACTGTGACCCCGCTGTAATAGGACTAGCCGTGTAAACTGGCAGTCTTGTTAAGTGTAAGCCAGCGGCATCGGTGTAGGTAGAACGACGTATAAAACGAGACTCACGAAAATAGTTTAACCTTGGGGTCAAAGCAATGCAAGCCAGGCGCAGCTGCAGTTGCAGCTACAGAAAACAAGTTACGTGACGGGAAGAACTGCATGCCAATCAACGACAACTAGCGACATCCTGCTTACCGAACGAGCTCGTTAAACCCCCTGCATCCCGTTTACTTAGCAGCGCTGTGGGAAATAGAAACCGGTAGAAACCGTCGCAAAATTATGTCTATCTGGGGCAAGTTGCAGATGAAAAACGACAGACTCCGAACCCTTGAAACTTTGTTATGCCCGACCTCATTGGCGCATGTGGATAGAACTTTTTGAACCCCAGCAATTAGACCACCAGAACCAATTACGTCTTCCTAGAGCAGAAGTATTTTGTGATGATGACGACCAGGATGACTTGGCACGCATTCCTGTGATGAAGCCTCATGAAGGAATATATTTTACCACTCCTGGCGCAGGGCACATTAATGGGAAACGCTAGCTGCTAGCGTCTGCAACTAGCTACATGCACACAACACGTCTGCTTGATTGGCGATTGCTCCTTGTTACATGCAGACAACACGTCTGCTTTTGCCTTTTTGCATCATGAGGCAGCGCGGCCGCCGGCCGCGGCCGCCGCTCCTAGCCGCCGCATACAGCACGGGGACTGTCGACCGGCACGACGTCTGTCGTGTGGAATTCGCCGCCCGCCGGCCGGTTCTTCCCGCACAAGAGGCCCAGCGGGATTGGAAATTTATGCCAACACCCCGTGCGAGGGTCAGCCTATTCTCAATCATGAACTAGTGAGTGCGAAGGTAACTATCATCAACTGAAAAGGATACGCCAATGCGGTGACGTTGAGTTGAGTCAGTTGAGTTTATTCCCGCGCCGGTGGTCCGACAGGGTTATTAATAGTCGAAACAGTGCGGTCGGTGACGACGCGGTGGTCTGACCGATGAGCGCACGAATGGGATCATATGCGAGCATGCGACTTAGTACGACTTACTACTAGTCCACGACAGCGTTGGTGTACTACCTCAGTCACCATGCACTGTAGTCAAGGCTCAATCAACTAAATCATGATGCCAGGCGCCCCCATAATACTGAGCCTTTTGTAGTCGAGGCTCAATCAACTGAAAACGCCTATTATGGGGGCGGCGCCCCCATAATACCTTTTGAAAGAAGGTGGTGGTGGTGGTGGTGGTGGTGGTGGTGGTGGTGGTGGTGGTGGTGGTGGTGGTGGTGGTGGTGGTGGTGGTGGTGGTGGTGGTGGTGGTGGTGGTGGTGGTGGTGGTGGTGGTGGTGGTGGTGGTGGTGGTGGTGGTGGTGGTGGTGGTGGTGGTGGTGGTGGTGGTGGTGGTGGTGGTGGTGGTGGTGGTGGTGGTGGTGGTGGTGGTGGTGGTGGTGGTGGTGGTGGTGGTGGTGGTGGTGGTGGTGGTGGTGGTGGTGGTGGTGGTGGTGGTGGTGGTGGTGGTGGTGGTGGTGGTGGTGGTGGTGGTGGTGGTGGTGGTGGTGGTGGTGGTGGTGGTGGTGGTGGTGGTGGTGGTGGTGGTGGTGGTGGTGGTGGTGGTGGTGGTGGTGGTGGTGGTGGTGGTGGTGGTGGTGGTGGTGGTGGTGGTGGTGGTGGTGTGGTGGTGGTGGTGGTGGTGGTGGTGGTGGTGGTGGTGGTGGTGGTGGTGGTGGTGGTGGTGGTGGTGGTGGTGGTGGTGGTGGTGGTGGTGGTGGTGGTGGTCACTGGTGGTGGTGGTGGTGGTGGTGGTGGTGGTGGTGGTGGTGGTGGTGGTGGTGGTGGTGGTGGTGGTGGTGGTGGTGGTGGTGGTGGTGGTGGTGGTGGTGGTGGTGGTGGTGGTGGTGGTGGTGGTGGTGGTGGTGGTGGTGGTGGTGGTGGTGGTGGTGGTGGTGGTGGTGGTGGTGGTGGTGGTGGTGGTGGTGGTGGTGGTGGTGGTGGTGGTGGTGGTGGTGGTGGTGGTGGTGGTGGTGGTGGTGGTGGTGGTGGTGGTGGTGGTGGTGGTGGTGGTGGTGGTGGTGGTGGTGTGGTGGTGGTGGTGGTGGTGGTGGTGGTGGTGGTGGTGGTGGTGGTGGTGGTGGTGGTGGTGGTGGTGGTGGTGGTGGTGGTGGTGGTGGTGGTGGTGGTGGTGGTGGTGGTGGTGGTGGTGGTGGTGGTGGTGGTGGTGGTGGTGGTGGTAGTTAGTCTAAGTCTCCCGCCTGTAGCCTAAGTGGACACGTGCCAGCACCGCCGGCGCCCAATTGGGTACTGGGACGGTGCTGGACTAGAGCAGTCGTGGCATGGACACGTGGCTAGACTCAGTATGTGATGAGGCGGTACCTCAGTACCGGGACTGTAGTTGTCATGTTAGGACTGACTAGATCAGGTTGTAACTGATAGGCTAGTCCGTCCAGGATCAGTAAGTTAGGCTTAACTTACGCAAAGTCTGGTCAGCCGCAATTGACGGCTGACCAGCAGTATATGTGCCATTCTATCCTAATGCCAAGGTGTCTCGTCGTCTCCACACCATGGCCATTTGGCAGCGTTTGCGTGCACTGAGTTTCCCAAGCTCTCAGCCTGCACTAACTTGCATTAAAAATCACTCCGTGAGGTGTGCATTTTTTTGACGACGAGCGTTCAAAGCGTGTATTTCGCGAAAACCTTCATTTTCTACCTATTTTTGGTACCAATGGCTCCCAAGAACCCCAACAACAAGGGCAAGGCCCTGATGGGCGCGACCTCCTCGGAGGAGGAGTCGCCATCAGTCACGAAGTACCAGTCGTCTTCGTCCCCGCCGTCTGACGACTCGGGGACGTCGGATTCGATTTTGGCGAGTATGCGCCAGGATTTCGAGGACAGGGGTGCTCAGGATCCCATGCATCCTGAGGATGCGGCGATGGCGGCAGCGGACCCAACGTACCGTGACGTTGTGGAGAATGTCGTGGTGCGCGTTCCCCTGATGCGTAGGGAGCGGGGGTCGACCCCGGTGGTGCGTCCGAGGGGACCACCATATGCACCACGCGGTGCGGGGGTGGGGCCTTCCGAGTCGGATGAGCAGGCGAGTGGGGAGTCCGGCAGCGTGTCGGAAACCAGCTCGCTGGGTTTGTTCGGACTGCAGCCATCGTCGGCTGACGAGGCGCGCAGTGCGCAGGTGGCAGCGGATGCTGCAATGGCGCAGAGCCTGCAGGAGCAGGAGTCCGCGGAAGAGCGGAGGTTGGCTGTGCGCTCACGTGAGCGCGCCCAACAAATGGAGGACGCTGCTCGGGTCCGCGCGGCCTTGATGAGGAGGTCAGCGTCGCCGACCCATGACGTGGTGAGGCGGGCGGACCTGGCGTGTTTCCAGCGCCTTCGACGGACCGCAACGATCCCGAGGGAGATTGATGGGGTGCTGCAGGAGTCGGAGTATTCTTTGACGGGTCCGTCGGCGTCCGAAGCGGACGACCTGGTGGAGATGACGCCGGTTATGCAGGCGCGAGAGAAGGAGGCGCAGAGGAGGCTAGCGGTCTTCAAGGCGGAGCGGGAGAAGAAGCAGCGGAGGCGGAACGTGATCGCGCAGAGGAAGCTGCGCGAGCAGAAGGAGCGTGACAGGGCGGAGGCGCTCGCGGCGAGATTCGGGTGAAGATGTCTCACACCAAGGTGCGGTGTGAGCGTCTGACCCGCGATATGAAGAGCTGGAAGTACCGGAAGGTCGCGGAGCTGGCGCCATTGCAGGGGCCGGCTCGCCGGGAGGCCGAGGAGCGGTATCGCCGGAAGCTGGCCGCCTGGGAGGAAAGCGTAGGTCGCCTGGAGAGGCGTATGCTGAAGCAGCGACGCCGTATGTCGAAGAACATCAAGAAGGCTGCTGTGAGGGGATGCATGGGGGAGGCGGTAACAGCTGAATTTGGTTTGATGCCGGATGAGCGCATTTCCACCGAGCAACTGTACCATTTCTTGTCGCAGCCAACGCATACCATTTCAAACCGAGACGGCACAGCGGCAAGGACCAGGGTGACGCACCGGGGCGAACCCGGTCCAGCGACCTTGTCGCACCGGGAGGACATCCGGAGGCAACTCCAACTGGCCCAGCAGATGCTGGACGAGGGGCGGGAGCTCACCCCGGCCGAGCATGGCCGCCTAGCAGACACGGTGGCGAGGCTGGTGGCCTCGTTGCAGCCAGCAAAGCGAAGGGCACCGGAGGAGGCGTGCCAGCCACAGCAAAAACGCAGAAGGGACGAGAGGGACGAGGGGGAGGATGACGGGGAGAGGGGGGGCAACCAGGGCGGGGGTGGACACGGCACCCAGGAGTCTGCACCAACACGGCACGAGGGCGGGGAGCGGCAGCAGCAGCAGCAGCAACAGCAACAGCAACAGCAGCAGCAACCGCCACCTGCAGGAACGACAACAACCTCCACCATGGCCTTGAATAGGCCCAGGTTTGATCCAAAAAAAGAAAGAGGACAAGCTAGTGTTTCCGGGTTTGCCAGAGGGCCATACCCAGGACGAAGCTAGGGAGTGGTTGTTTAAGTTGTCACATGCATACGCTAGTGATAATGTCCGTGATTGGTTTGCCTCTCTACGTGCGTCCACACCCATCCATCAATCTGCCAAGCCTATCCAGCAGTTGGTACAATTGTACCAAAAGCGTGCCAGCAGCGGGGTAGACGTGGCAGAAAATGTGTTGTGGGCGCAGTTCATGGTTGACCTTAGGGCACTTGTTACCACGGGGGAGCACTTAGAAGTACTTAAGGGCTTCCAGTGGATAGAGGCGTATAAGGTCAATAAGCGTGACTATGTGAGTGACAACAAAAAGTATGTCATGTACATAGAGGGGGATGAGGAGCTGAAGAAGCTCAATGCCAAGTACCTAGTACACCTATGGCTACAAAAGGCAGAACTGGACCCTACCACCCTGTCAGTAATTCTGGCAGGTCTGAAGGATAAGTGGGAGGACTTCAGGAAGGCAATGGCCTATGTGCAGCAATGCCTAGAGCCGTTTGCTGCTGCAGCCAAGGATGTAAAGGTGAAGCAGGTAAAGGGGGAGGAAGCCTCAGGTACGGGGCTCTCCAAGAAGCAGATGCAGTCGCTGGTAGCCCAGGTAAAGGCGGTAATGGGGGGGATAAAAACAAAAACAACAAAAGTGGGGGAGGTGGAAACAAGGGGGGGGAAAGAACAATAACAATAAAAACAGAAAACAAAGTGGGGGAGCTAGCAAGCCAGGGGGTGCTAAGCCAGCAGGGGGGACAAGAGGTTGCCTCATGACCCCACCAAACATTGCACTAGGTGCCTTTGTAAGGGGCACCTAAAAGATGATTGCTGGAAGGGCAAACCCGACTATGGTTCTGACGTTGATGTTTGTCCTGGATGCTGGAAAACACGTCACCCCATTGCAGCAGGAGCGCGCTGCACGGCTCCCAGGCACAACAAGAACACGCCAGGGCGCTACAACCGCGCGGGGGCGGCAGACCAGGGAGACTCCTGTAAGCTACCCTCACCATTTTTCACAAATGGTTTCCTGTTACCTTCTGTCTGCCAAGTGTTGCCTGAGTGTGATGATGTGGATTGGGAAGTGGCATATGACATGACACTGTCACACATGATGCGTGACCCCACCATAGCTTCCCTTAGTGCAGCAGCAGAAAAGGTAATCACGTATGGTGCTCTAGCAGAGCAACTGCACAAGGTTATGGGCCATGAGGCTGTGGCTGAAAGGCTAGCCAATAAAATACAAGGCCATGACCTGGAACAGATGTGCAGGCACGTACGTAAGCACTGTGAGCAATGTCAGCTATATGCTCCTAAGCCCAGAAAATGGCATGTGGCCACACCACCACTGGCTAGAGGCAAACTGGTTGGGGATGTTATACACGTGGTGAAGGACACGGTATACTACCTAGTCATAAAGGATGCCTGGTCAAGGTTTGTGGTAGTGGAGCCTCTGCCTGGGATGGATAAAGAGCAGCTGCACAGAGCTTTGCAGATAGCCTTGGCACGTTTTCACCCCATTGAAAAAGTAATGCTGGATCAGCAGTTCCTCTGTATCCAGGACAGGAATGACCTGCCCAAGATAGAAGTGTCTGGGGCTCAAGATCATGAACGTCAGGGGTTGGTAGAACGTACCATGAGAGCCATCAGGGATGTGATAAGAAAAATGCCATCCAGGTTGGCTGACTCTGGTAGCTATGCTGACAGGGCATCTTGGGCAGCAGGGGTGACTACCCAGCTAAACGCCAAACCAATAATGTCCTCACCTTTTGGGGAAATCACCCCAACTGGCCTTCAGTCAGGCAGCTATGCTTCAGAGGTACACACTCACTACAACACACAAAGGCAGCACTTAGCCAAGTTGCTGGCAAAGAAAGACAAAAATAATGCCAGGCCTGTGTTTGAAGTGGGGGACCATGTGTTATGACACTTGAGCTCCCAAGAAAACCAGCATTTGATTGAAAACAATGAGTAGAGCCCCTGCCAAAGGCAGGTTTAAGTAGTCATCTCGTCTCCCTCGCATGCAGGAGCAAGAGCCCCCCAAGGGTGGGATGGGTGGGAAGAAACAATTACGGGTCACAACCCGCCGACCATGCTTATCAAGCCTACCGTCAAAATGGAAAACGGCAAAACCAGAAATATCCTAACGCTGACAATTTAATAATTCAGCCAGCCAGCTCATCTGTCACACGTCTGAGCTGTCAGGCCATGTGTACTCTTCGAATGCAACCCTGAACACACTACCCAACCAAGCAGCACACCAATCAATTGGTGAGTGCTGGTTACATCAGATTTTATTACAGCTTTTTTACGCAACTTCCGTCAGCATTCAACACATGGCCGGCCGTTCAAACAAACGGCGCCTGACTTACAAAAGGCAAAGCTAGTTGCCAGTAGGATTCCCCGGTAAACAACAAGCCGTCCCCATTCGTCTAACAAGCCTTTCTGCATGTACAGCCACAAGGTTGTGGCGGCCCTTTCTTTCCCGCATGCTGTTTAATAAACTATTTTCAGAGAAATCCGATTATGACACTTGAGCTCCCAAGAAAACCAGCATTTGATTGAAAACAATGAGTAGAGCCCCGGCTGCCAAAGGCAGGTTTAAGTAGTCATCTCGTCTCCCTCGCATGCAGGAGCAAGAGCCCCCCGATCCACCCCAGTCCCTGGCGCCATTACCCTCCTCCCCCGCACTGTCGCCGCTCAGGAAACAAAACTTGATAGGATCACTGTTGCCCCAATAACAGTGAACAAAGAAAAGGAGAAGACCCCCCCCCTCTTCCGAGCAGCCTCGAGGGTAGCCGCTTCCATAAAAGACCACAAAGTGGGGCGTGTCGCAACATCTCCTTCATGGCGACTCAGCCCGCACAAGGCTATAATAACCCCCTAAGGGGCCCGACAATAAAAGGTTAGCGAATCCGCGGAGCCGCCTCAGCAAAATATTATTCCGGATAAAAACCCAGAAAATTCGCATTCCGACGCCACCAGGGTTTGAACCGCTACCTGCTGGGTGCTGAGCAGGGAGAGACGACAAGGCCAGACACTGCCACTGTCAGCCGAGACGCCTTTCCGATACTCGGTTCCTTTTGTGGGAATTTTGCAAATATATTTTCTTCCGGAACGCAAGAAATTAGCCGGCCGCGCGTCACCCTTATATCCCTCGCTGGCCCATAACAAAAAAGGGCCGCGCACCAAGCCGAAGGCAGCGCCATGCAGCGCCCTAGGCGGTGGGCCGCTGACTGACTACCAGCGCAGTCTCATGGAATCCAAATTAATCTATTGACCTTCGCACAGTTTCCGCATCAGCTGCGGACTTCTTAGTCGACATGATTGGCTCCGCTGCTGGAATTACCAGCAGCCGGGGCGGGGCGCCCAGCCCACTTTCTATGACCACCGAGACGCTGCCCAGCAAGGTGCCAACCAGAACCACTTGGCACATTGGTAACGCGAAATTTCCGTTCCGTTCAAACCGCCCCTACCTGCCGTGAAGTCGCAAAGCCCGCGACTTCATAGCAGGCAAGGACGGGGTCTTTGCCTAATTTTCTTTAGCCCCGCCGCCATAGCAGCGAGGCCGCGCATACTGCTTCAGTGAGCACATTCAAAGAAACAATTACGGGTCACAACCCGCCGACCATGCTTATCAAGCCTACCGTCAAAATGGAAAACGGCAAAACCAGAAATATCCTAACGCTGACAATTTAATAATTCAGCCAGCCAGCTCATCTGTCACACGTCTGAGCTGTCAGGCCATGTGTACTCTTCGAATGCAACCCTGAACACACTACCCAACCAAGCAGCACACCAATCAATTGGTGAGTGCTGGTTACATCAGATTTTATTACAGCTTTTTTACGCAACTTCCGTCAGCATTCAACACATGGCCGGCCGTTCAAACAAACGGCGCCTGACTTACAAAAGGCAAAGCTAGTTGCCAGTAGGATTCCCCGGTAAACAACAAGCCGTCCCCATTCGTCTAACAAGCCTTTCTGCATGTACAGCCACAAGGTTGTGGCGGCCCTTTCTTTCCCGCATGCTGTTTAATAAACTATTTTCAGAGAAATCCGATTGTTTTTCAGAGAGGGTGACAGAGGAAGAGCACACTCTGCCAGATGGCACGGTCCAGCTGTAGTCACCAAAATTCATGAAGAAGGGACTGCAGTCACTATACAACATGACAGAGAGCGTGTGGTCAGCAAGCATAGACTCAAGCTTTATTACCCATCACTGGCAGACGTGTCAGGGGTAGAATTCTTGGACATGGATTCAGAGCAGGAGTCTGGTGGATTGATCTCACCCAATGAATTGGCTAAGGACGTCATTGATGCAAGCACTAGCACCACAGTAGAAGCTCCTGTGTTCCTCAGTAGTGCAGCCCCACTACAACCCAATAGTCCACCTGGGCAGGAGGACGGTGCACAGGGTGAGCAGCAGGTAGCACCTCCCTCACACCTGGAGGAGTCACAAAATAGAGCAGATCCTGTCGTTCCCAGGAAGTCATTTGCTGAGATTCTTAAGGCCTTGCACAAGGCACACAACACTAAAGCAGTTGTGGCAACAGGTACAGCACAGGTCAATGCTGTAGGGGATGCAGGTCAAGATCCTAGTATTTTGGCTGTAGACACCCAAGCACAGGTGAGTATCATCAGTGCAGAAGCTGTATCTGGTCTGAAAATGAAGGCCTCACCATGGGCTAGAGTGTCAGATTTTTCAGGCAGAACCAAAATGCAGGTCAAAGGTCAGGTGAGCATTCAAATCTTGGGTATGCCCACTCCATTTCAGGTGGTTGAGGGTTACTCAGGGAATGCCCTGTTAGGGGAACCTTTTGTATCTTACCCTGGTGTTGTCATCTCAGCTGGGAGGTTGAGTGTGGCAGGGGTAGGACAGGTGCCTCTAGATCATTTTAAAATCCCTTTGAGCCAGATTAGCACTGGGTTGGATGCTGCCATCAATGCAGTTAAGCCCAAGTACCTCCCAGGTCAGGAACCGTGTGTGGAGGACCTCATACACTCTCAAAAGCTACACCCTTCAGCGTTTGGGCTTGGTAGATGGGATGTTGCATCCATGTCTCCCCTGTCCTATGATGATATTGTACGGGACTGCCAGACGCAGATTGGGTTTCTTAAGTGGCTGGAGGCTTTTACCAAAGCCAGGGAGGAGTGGGTGGTTCCAGATGCACGTAGTCCCACACACACACCACCTGTGACTCCTCTTGATGCTATGCCAGCTGGAGCCAAGAAGCTAAGGTTAAAGTTTGTGTGCAAGCATAAACCTCAGGCTGATGGGGGACCACCCATTTTCCATGCTAGGCCATGTGTCACTGAGTTCAGGGGCTCTACAGAGCTGACAGAGGCTGAGCTTTATACTCCTGGTATTCAGCAAACGTCTCTCAAGGTGTTGCTTTCCTTGTTTTTGCATCAGCTTAATTAATACAGGGAAGGATTATGTGTGTAAAGCCACAGATATCAAAAGAGCCTTTCTAAAGGGGGACCCTGCCATAGCTCAGCAGGTCTGGAGAGGTCAGGTATACGTGGTGAATACTCCTAAGGTGTGGCACAGGGATATTGTTCAACCCTTGTTGAGGCCAAACCTGGGGGTTGAAGGGTTGCAGTCAGCTCCAAAAATTTTTAGGCTGTCTGCACAGGAGGTATTCATGAAGCTAGGGGCCACCTATGATGACATTGACCCTTGCTTGTTTGTCATCCCACACCCTGATGGAATGATGATGTTTGTCTGGCATGGGGATGATCAGTTAATCTCAGGTCCTAGAGCTGCAGTGGATGCTTTCATAGCTCAGGTGTCTGCCAGTTTTGAGATTGGCAAGCAGCTAGAGCTGGGCAAGGAGCCAGTCAAGTTCTGTGGCATGATGCTTGAGTTGCTGCAGCAGCAGGGCAGCTGGGTTTGTTCCATGCAGGCCTCTGCTGAATACATTAAGTCTTGTCTGGATGTCCTGCCTGTTCACATCACCCCTGACATGTGCCCTACCATTAGAGGCAAGCTTGGTTGGCTATGTGCTACATGTGCACCCCACCTGGCTTTTGTGAGCAGGGTAGATGATGAGGTACTACAGGAGGTAGGAGCACGGGCAATCAAGCAGTTGTTGCATGATGGTCCACCTTTGATGCTTCACTCACTGGACCTGTTTACTCCCATTCACATCACGTGCATGATGGATAGTTCAGTGGAGTCCAGGGTAGTTACCAAGGTTCAAGCCAGAGAGGCTGGATTGTTTTTCCTGCATAACCAAGGTGGGAAGAAGTCACTAGTCTCCTGGTTCAGTAGATTGCACAAGAGGAAAGCTGTGAGTAGCAATGTAGCTGAATGCAGGGCTGTGGTATCTTCTGTCTTGCATGCAAGGTATCTCAATCACTTGCTGGTCTGGCTTCAACACCAGGCTGGTAGCTCTGCAGGAGTGAACGCACATTTGCTGACTGACTCTCATTAATCTATCATCTCTTTCCTTGCCAATCCTTTGGCTGTACACTCGGACCTGGATTGGATTGTGCTAAAACAGGAATGCAAGTACCTGGAGTCTAAAGCCCACGTCAGGGACAAAGACAATGCTGCAGATGCACTGACCAAGGTGCCACAAGCAGCAGGACCACAATACCAGGTCTTGTATGGGTTGATGAACCCTGGTTACAGTCTGAAGTGACTGGCACATTGTACATGTTAGCCCATGACCCCCTGCCTAACACTGCAGCTGAAAGGCTGCAGTGGCAGCTGGGTAGTTTTCTGACAGTGAGAAGCACTGGTCTAGAAAGTTGGGACATGATGAATGTGTTATTTATTGAATAAAATTTGGTGAGACACCTGTTTGGATGACCATGACATGCTGGGGCCTTGAGCACCCATCTCACTCAGTTAAGAAACCATGCTTGAGACATGGGGCCTTTTTAATGCATCTCTTGTACATGTGTGAGGTGACCTTTGGGTCCTAGTAGGTTATCTGACAGTTTTTTTAAGGCATTGGGAATGGCTGCGTCCATTTGATGGCTATGTGTGTTTCTGTTGAAACCCAAAGAAAACTTAAAGTGGGAGTTAGTCTAAGTCTCCCGCCTGTAGCCTAAGTGGACACGTGCCAGCACCGCCGGCGCCCAATTGGGTACTGGGACGGTGCTGGACTAGAGCAGTCGTGGCATGGACACGTGGCTAGACTCAGTATGTGATGAGCCGGTACCTCAGTACCGGGACTGTAGTTGTCATGTTAGGACTGACTAGATCAGGTTGTAACTGATAGGCTAGTCCGTCCAGGATCAGTAAGTTAGGCTTAACTTACGCAAAGTCTGGTCAGCCGCAATTGACGGCTGACCAGCAGTATATGTGCCATTCTATCCTAATGCCAAGGTGTCTCGTCGTCTCCACACTGGCCATTTGGCAGCGTTTGCGTGCACTGAGTTTCCCAAGCTCTCAGCCTGCACTAACTGTGGTGGTGGTGGTGGTGGTGGTGGTGGTGGTGGTGGTGGTGGTGGTGGTGGTGGTGGTGGTGGTGGTGGTGGTGGTGGTGGTGGTGGTGGTGGTGGTGGTGGTGGTGGTGGTGGTGGTGGTGGTGGTGGTGGTGGTGGTGGTGGTGGTGGTGGTGGTGGTGGTGGTGGTGGTGGTGTTGTTGGTGGTGTTGTTGTTGTTGTTGGTGGTGTTGGTGTTGGTGTTGTTGTTGTTGTTGTTGTTGTTGTTGGTGGTGGTGGTGGTGGTGGTGGTGGTGGTGGTGGTGGTGGTGGTGGTGGTGGTGGTGGTGTTGTTGGTGGTGGTGTTGTTGTTGTTGTTGGTGGTGTTGGTGTTGGTGTTGTTGTTGTTGTTGTTGGTGGTGGTGGTGGTGGTGGTGGTACGTGGTGGTGGTGGTGGTGGTGGTGGTGGTGGTGGTGGTGGTGGTGGTGGTGGTGGTGGTGGCGGTGGTGGTGGTGGTACGTGGTGGTGGTGGTGGTGGTGGTGGTGGTGGTGGTGGTGGTGGTGGTGGTGGTGGTGGTGGTGGTGGTGGTGGTGGTGGTGGTGGTGGTGGTGGTGGTAGTTATTATAAATAGTGACGGAACCTTTTTGCCACTTGGCAATCAGGTCCGTCACTATTTATCCGGCGAAAACCACTCGCCGGTATCTATTCCGCGTTAAGTTCACGTGAACGTGGCGCGGAATTGATACCGGCGAGTGGTTTTCGCCGGATAAATAGTGACGGACCTGATTGCCAAGTGGCAAAAAGGTTCCGTCACTATTTATAATAACTAAAACGTCGTAGTGTGGGGGTCGATATCTATCATACCGCTGATGCCTACTGCAGTACCGAATCTCGCCTTAACGATATTCCAACCGGGCATATTTTCCCTTCTGGCACTTTCGTTTGGCCTTCTGGTATCAATCCTTCCGGTATTCGGAAATACCCGTGTCACCACAGGGATTCGAACCCCCGACTTACGAGGTCTTAGTTATTATTAATAGTGACGGAACCTTTTTGCCACTTGGCAATCAGGTCCGTCACTATTTATCCGGCGAAAACCACTCGCCGGTATCTATTCCGCGTTAAGTTCACGTGACTGATTGCCAAGTGGCAAAAAGGTTCCGTCACTATTTATAATAACTGTTACGCCGCGGATATCTACCTCCACCTCTACCTCTAATGGGCCTGATACTACCTAAACTGGTCAGGCCTCCTCTACTTAACCCTCTGGCGAAAGACGAACGTGACGGAGCTGATCTCAATGCATTAACGTAAGTGTTGCTATAATACGCCATACAACCATTTACCAAAACCCGTTTACTCCAGGAATAGAGGAAGGAAACACAACTACACTGCCGTGACCCAAGCCTAAATGTGTCAATTCACTTAACACACGCCGAGTAACCACACAAGGAGTGGAACGTGCATAAATGGTCACCAACGGTCCAACAGGCTCGGGCCGACCTGGCCCTCGCCTGCAGAACCACAGAAACACAGGCAGGTGCACAGATGCACGCCGGTCCACTACATTCTACAAAAGGATAAGGACCACTAATATAGTACGCGGCGCGGCGCCCAAAGGCACCCAATATACCACAGTACTGTTACGGGGACAATCATGTCCAGACTAGAACTGCACGTAACCTAGGAACAACCGAGGCCAAGGACCTAATTTACGTCCGTAACTACAACGAATTGTTACGCGACGTAACACCTCCCCCCCACAAAAGGTAGGGAGCCCTCTCCCTACGCAGAGAGGAGGGAACCAGAGGGGTAGGAAAATAATCCTAACGCACCCAGCACACACCAACACAATCGATAGACCATCCCAGATACAAAGCACCAATAGTTCACACGGTCTCCACCACCACGCCGGGTGGTGTAGGGTTAGCCAGCACCAAGCCTGGTGGTAGGTTCCCCTAACTGCCTGGAACGGAGTCCTGGCCGGGGGGGACGGCACTGGGCAGGACACACAGAGTAAACACATCAGCGCTAAGGACCAAGAACAGCCAACCAACTGGCCAGAATATGAGGGCGACTCTACATACCGGAGGGACAACACCCTCAGGTCGGGCCTAAGGCCCTCTATCTAGTGGCCATCCGTCTGGTAAGTGCCACGAGAGGCCAGCAGGACCTCCAGGTAGGCCTGGTAGTGAGCCACATCCTCAACATTGTCATGCCTATCTACAGTGAGGAAAACATCGGCCCACACGCCGTCAGGAAAGAGGCCCAGGAAGGCCCAGTAATACCTATGCTGCGTGAGGACGACCTGGCCACGGGCCCAGTCCAGAAAGCCACAGGCAAAGAGGCGAAGGAAAGGCTCTACCGCGATCAGGCAAAGGGCCCGCAGGAGGAGGCAATGATACCGAATCCGAGGGCGCAGACCCGTCGGGAAGAACAGGTCCACCAGGGGCTCCACGTTGGACGGCCACAACCGGATGTGCCGAATCTCGCGGGAGCGCCACCGACGAACACACTGTCGCGACCCGAATGTCTCTAGGTAGTCGCTGGCACGAGGAGGAGGGTGACCGCGGGAGTCTAGACCCTGGCCCGGGATAGGCCGGGCGGCGGGCATCCCACTCAAGGATGGGCTGGAGGACCGTAGTGTACGCCGCACCCGGCACCGCAGGAAACTCTACTGTAAGGGCATCCGAAGCCATAATGCCCAGAGGGGGAGGGTAAGCCCACTGAAACCCACCGTAGGTGTCCAAGTCGTTGTGGCGCCTCGCCCAGCGATACAGGACGCGCCGGACCAGGATCTCACCCTCGAACACCGGATCAGCTAAAATAACCATGTCGAACGGAGGCCGATCAGTCTCAATGGGTAGGCCACGATCCCGGGGCGCCCGACACACCTGGGAGAACCCATAGGACATGGGAGAGATGGCAAGCTCAGCAGAGGCGCGCGGCAGGTCACACTGTCGGCAGGCGAGTGCGGACATACCATACCCCGGAATGGGCGCGTCACGCGACTCCGGCGTCGCGTGCACCACAGAAGGAGCCCTGTCCCGATCACCCTGGGACAACTCCCTGAGGGAATCGGCAGCGCGGGTGGCGCGAGGATCCTGACCGGTGGACCGAACAACCGCGGCCAACGACCGCGAGGCCGAAGGAGGAGGGACCGGAGCAGGGGCTGACGCAGGGGCAGGAGCCGACACCGACGCAGGGGGCACTGGTAAAACAGGAGGTCGCGCCGGACCTGAAGCCAGAGAGGGCCGTGACGGACCCACCAACGACGCAGGCGCGCCGGTCTCCGTTGCCGGTGCACCCTCAGGCCACATGTTGAAAATGGGGCCCGTAGGGACAGGCAGTCCTGCATAAGATTGACTACCATCCAGGCCCCAGTCAGGAACCGGAATCCTCTGCGGAGGACCACCCTCCCAAAGTCTGGGAAGGCCGCTAGTATCGCCAAAGAAACCCCGCGACGTCTGCGCCTGAGCGGAGGAGGCTCGGAAGCAGCGACGGAGGGCGAGCTAACAGGGGCAGGAGACTCCCGCGTAGGCGCAGGTAGAGCGGTGACAGGCGCAGAGGCAGCAGGAGTCGCAGGAGCCGCCGGAACCACAGCGACCGCGGGCGCAGGCGGGGGCGCGGGCGAAGCCGTAGTCGCCGGGGCGACAGAAGGGGTAGGGGGCGCGGATCCAGCCGGCGTGGCCGGGACCTGCGCCTGGGCCGCAAGGAAGGCCCCAAACGCCGTGGTCAAAGACTGGATCTGAGCCTGCATAGCCGAGACCGTCGCCGAAAGAGGATCAGGCAAACCCGAAGGGGTAGGCTCCACTGCGACATCCCGGGTCGACCGAGGGGACGACGGGACCGGAGAGGGAGGGACAGACACCGAGGAGGCGGACGCAGCGCTCGAGGCAGAATAATCTGGAGTATAATGTACCTCAGCTGGGGCGCCCGAAGGGGTAGGACCACTAACCGCTAGTCCCGCCGACTGATCAGCTATCTCCATGAACTCTACGGCCCGTAAAAGGTCGCAGGGGTTCTCGTCTACCTCAGCATCACCCTCAGCTGGAAGCCACGGGAACACCTCCCGTAGGCAGGTACGGCCCACAGGAGTGGAGAGGTAGGAGAACACACGGCAACACCGGAGAACCGCATCTATCTGCCCCAAGGCGGGACAGCTGGAACCACACCCCAACAAACAGTGTCCGGCATCATCGAAACCGTGCAGGACAAGCTGGTGCGGCTCATCAGGGGAAGGACCATACCACGTGACCCCGAAGAGGGCCGCCCTGACTAAGCTCGCATGTTGGGCCTGAAGGGCCGGCTGCACAACGCCACCCCGGTAACATGATCGCGACACCCAACGGCCCGGAAGGGCCTCGAAATACAGCTCAGGGTCCGGTAGGGGCAGGGACGGCAGCGGGCTCTCAGCCGGAGGGGTAGGCTCGGTCATGACGGCTGCGGAGGGGAGGGGACAACCAACCACCCGTCGACAGCAGACATAACATAAGAGAGGAGAAGGCCTACGACTAGAGCTTGTGCAGGGTTTTATATTCCTGCAGCAGGCGACTACACCCATCTAGCTCACTCTCCGTATACCAAACCTTATCTACTTCACTACGAGCATACATCCACTTCACTTTATACTGACGCTGGGTACCGCGGCCCTTTTTGATATCTCGATGGGCCACGATGCTTTCTACTTCGTCTTCTACTTCCCCAGTGTCAGGATTATGCTCTAAAGGGGCAGGCGCTAACTCCCTGCCAGCGAACGTACTAGGGTGGTACAGTTTAAGCTGGCTCCTATGGAAGGTGTTTGAATGCGTTTGCCAAGAGGTAGGGATATCGACCTTATACAAGAAATTTCCTACCCTAGACAACACATGGAAGGGTCCTAAGAAGGCAGGCCTAAGTTTGACCTTCAGTTCTGCTTCAAACTTATGAGCAAAACGGCCAACACGGGGGCCTTCTACTAATACTAGATCTCCTACTTCTATCTCAGGTGCTCGTCTATCTAAGGAGGCACGCAACCTAGCAAGGTACTTAGCCTGAGCTTTTTGATACCCTGAGATCGCGTGGTCATGAGCAGTTTTCATTCTATCTAGTAAGGACTGTACACCTTCTACAGTATCTCGGGACACATCATCCTTGTCCCGTAGAGGACTAGCTAAGAGAGAGGTAGGGGTAAGGGGCTGTCTCCCAGTATCTAAGAAGAAGGGCGTATATCCATGCGCAGCTTGGGGACAATTGTTGAGGGAGAACTCTACCAAACATAAATAATCCTCCCAATCACTACCCGAGCCATTAACATAGTGCCTAAGCGCTTCTTCTACTACTCTATTAAGACGCTCTACTAAATGAGAGGAGGAGGAGTGGTAGGCAGTACCGTAGGTAACCTTGGTACCGATGGCAGCGAAAAACTGCTGCCAAAAATCTGAGGTAAATAATTTATCCTTATCACTAATAAACTGCCTACTCAATCCATGATATCTATATACATTATTGAGGTATAGGCGTGCGCAATCACGTGCGGTGAGTTCTAAAGGACACGGCACAAGATGGCACATACGAGTAAAACGATCTATGAACACAAGGATTTGGGCATTGCCCCTATCATTCTTTCTAAAAGGTCCTACAAAATCCATCATGATAGAATCCCAAGGCATGATAGGGTCAGGCAAGGTCCTAGGTTCTGCTATCTGTCCTACATTATTGGGTTTCATTTCCTGGCAAGATTGACAAGTTCTAACATACTCATCCACATCCTTATAAAGGGAAGGCCAGTAATAAGAGCGGGCTACTAGGTCCCGTACCCGTTTACCACCCTGGTGAGCAGCTAAGTCATGCAACTCAAAGAGCAAGGAGGAGCGACAGATAGGAGGGACATACAGGCGCCATTGAGGGGGAGAATCTGCTATCTGCACATATAAAAACCCACCTACAAATTTACAAGGGTGCTTGCCTAATTGTTGGGGATGTGCAGCAATGGCAGCTAATGCTTCCGGCTCAGTGGCCGTAAATCTACTAATAAGGCGTTCAAGATCAGAGGTAGGCATCGCTACAGAAGTATCCAGAACAGGTTTAAAGAGATCTCCTACCGCCTTGCCGAAGAGAAGGGGAGGTCCTAGGGGACTACGTTTTCATAAGACTTTCCTGACCTAGTCGCTATATGGCTAAGCGGTATAGAAATTTTATTTTTCCCCTCCCCCCCACCGAGGCCACAGGAAGGGCCTCACACGGGAGAGAGAGTCCTACGTGAGAAAGGAGATCAGGCATGCGAACA
The DNA here is from genome assembly GCA_009746045.1 of Mesostigma viride. Lineage (NCBI taxonomy): Eukaryota > Viridiplantae > Streptophyta > Mesostigmatophyceae > Mesostigmatales > Mesostigmataceae > Mesostigma > Mesostigma viride. Next base: position 3,430,506 of record RPFO01000667.1, on the reverse strand, counting down.
GCTGTATGAAAGAGGTAGGCATAGGAATCATCATCAGGTAGTTCACCATAAGGGGTTACACCCATAGTAGTAGGAACTAGAGTAATATTGAGAACATCAAGGTCCTCGAAGAAGGAATAGTCTGCACGACGAGAGAGTGCATCTGGTACTATGTTATCTACACCCTTGACATACTGAAGTTTAAAAGGGGAAAACTGTGCTAAAAATTCCATCCAGCGCGCTTGCCGAGGGGTAAGGTTGGGTTGGGAGAGAAGATGGGTAAGGGGACGATGATCCGTTTGGATAACTAACCTATAAGGATCTAGCTCACAGGGTTCATTCAGGCAGACATCAAATTGAGCACCTTTAAGGAAGTGCTGCCACGCGTGGCAACAATACACCACAGCTAAGAGTTCCTGCTGGTGGACGGGATAGTTACGCTCCGCAGGGAGCATTGTCCTAGAGATATATTCAATTGGCTGTAAGCCCTGACCCTGATCCTGGAGAAGGACACCACCTATAGCTACTTTACTAGCATCTGTAGCCACAACAAAGGGTTTAGTAGTATCCGGTAGGATGAGTACAGGAGGGGAAAGGAGTAGGGATTTTAGGCACTGAAAAGCAGACTGACACTCACTACTCCAAACAAAGGGGATATCCTTCTTTAATAAATGATTAATAGGGGCTGCTATAGTGGCGAAACGCGGGATAAAACGCCTATAGTAAGAAGCAATTCCTAGGAAACTACGTACACCTTTAACGTCGGTAGGAGTAGGCCATTCCTGAATTGACTTAGTTTTATCCGGGTCGGTAGCGACCCCGGCATCTGACAGAACGTGCCCTAAAAATGGGACACTCCTACCCGAACGCACTTTAGCACGGCGCGCCCACAAAGAATTTTCAGCCATTATTTCTAATACTTTCTTTAAATCACGTAGGTGCGTTTCAAAATCAGGAGAGTAAATAAGAATATCATCTAAGTAAGCTTGAGCACAAGAACGGTCATGCTCAGATAAAGAAACAGAGGAGAAGGAGGGATCCTTTAGATCAGAGGACACCTGAGGAAGATGAGAATTTCCCATAACAGGTCTAAGCACTTCATTCATTAACATTTGAAAAGAGGCAGGCGAGTTACAGAGTCCCATAGCCGCTACTCTAAACTGGTAATGACCAAAAGGGGTAGCAAAGGCGGTTTTATGGCAATCCTCAGGAGCTATCCGCAACTGCCAAAAACCATCCGCACAATCCAGTACTGTGAAACAAGTGGAACCTTTAACCTTATTAAATATATCGTCAATACGAGGTAGAGGGTATTTAGATTTCACAGTAATATCATTCAACTTCCTATAATCAGTAACTAGGCGAAACTTGCCATTTGGCTTAGGAACTAACAGGACACCAGCTGAGTAGGGGGAGTTACTAGGCTCTATCAATCCTGCTTCTAATAATGACACTAAAATCTGTTTTAGTTCCTTTAACTCGGTAGGGCCCATTCTATACATCGGAGAGTGCGTAGGAACTGCACCGTCCTTGATAACTACACGGTGTAAAACAGAACGAGGAGGAGGATAAGAAGGAGTCTTTTCTTCAAATACTTTTGAGGAATCTATCACAGCCATGTATCTTACTATTTCATTTTCAGTAAATCCTACTCCTATTGTATCCACTGTATTTACATCTATATCCACACTATTGTTAGTGCTAGGTATCTGTTGTACTTCTAACTGAAGGAACATACATAATAGGTATCCATTTTGCTTTAATTCAGAACGTAATTCGTCATTTGACATTATTACTTCAGGTATAGGTCTTACAGGAGGATCAACAGGTGTAGGAGGAGTAATATCTACCAAGGATAAATTTTCCAATCTATAATGACGTTCAGGTACCCAGTAAGAGCTATCTGGAAACCAAATGACCATGGTATCATAATTAATAGTAATCTTATTATCCTGGTGCCAATCTAATCCTAGTAATACATCAGCGGTAGTGATAGGGCCTATAGTGGCCGTCAGGTTGACAGTACGTCCTTGTATAACCATGGGAAGGGACACCGTACCCGGGGAATGACTGGTGCGACCATCAGCATAATGAACAGTAACGGGTTTGGTGTGAGGGGTAGGGACTAGTCCTAAACGTCTAACTAGGGCCTCGCTCACAAAGGAGCTAGCCGCACCGCTATCTACCAACACAGAGACATTCAAGAGTTCATCAGCATGCAAGAAGGGGTCTACAACAGTGTGAGGGACGGTTAAACCACCATTCAAGAACATAAGAGGACGCACACGTAGTGGTAGGGATGATTCAGCTCCTACAGAGGTTATAAAAACAGGCAAGCAAAAATTAATATCTGGGGTACTATCTAAGGACCTGTCCAGGTTACCCCCGGCTGACAGGCCTACTGTTCCCCCTCCCCCCCCAAATCCATAGGAACGAACCCCGAAGAAGACCCTGGCGGAAAAGCCACTGCTGGAGGGTCACGAGGGATTGAAGAGGGTGCGGGAGCCTGATTATCATAGGGGAACCCTGGGGATCCTGTCTGCACAGCATTCAGCCTACTAGGGGTAGCTGAAGGAATGCGTCCTGAAGTGGGACGAATAGGAGCACGCTGAGGGGTACGAGGAGGGCGAGCGTCGGGATGAGGGGGAGCACCCGAAAGGAACTTGGGGCACTCACGTTTAAGATGACCTACTTCCTTACAATGATAGCAGGTAATATGAGAGACATCCAGAGCTGAAAGGTCAGTCACACAGATATCTAATTCTTCTACATAGGAGTTCTCCTCCTCAGGGGTAAGGATAATATTATTAATACGGGAACGGGTAGGAAGAGAAGGGTGGAGAAGAAATCTGCTACACGTAAAAGATGCTGGCGCACATGCTTGAGGGGCAGGTCAGTAAAACGGTAGGCAGAGAACTGGCGTTGACTTCACGCAATAGGGTCTACTGAGGCCCTGAAGGAAGCGGCACGCACTTCTGCACCCGACAGATCCCTAATTCGTACCATCTGAGCATCAAACTCTTTCATATATTCTTTGAAGGACTTGGTACCCTGCTGCAAGGTGCCAAAGGATAATCTATCCTGCCAATCTGCATCGGGAGGGACTAAATGGTTCTCTAAACGCTTGAACAATTCTGCTACAGAGTTTGGGTAGGCATGAGAGGCAAGAGACTCACACTGGATGAGGTTAGCAAGTTCAGGAGTAATGCAGGTAGTAAGATAATGAGGAACTAGTACAGCATCAGAGAGGCGCCACCTATTGTGGTTCTGCCAGGACTCTGTGTTCTGGGTGAGCAACATAATGAAGGTGAAAAACTGTTGAGGGGTAGACTTGACATCCAGCTTAGGAAGGTTGGCAAAGAGGGGAAGAGCAGGAGGCTTAGGGGGATTAGAAGAATCAGTTTTTCCCATAGGGCCACTATCTTCCACTGCTACATAAGCGGGATAGAAGGAAGGGATAGGAAAAGTCTTGGGTAGGGGTCTAGAGGGAGCCACCGTTTCCGGATGGTGCCCATAGGAGAAGGGGACAGTATATTGCTCACGAAGAGAGGAATAGGCAAAATGATCATAATTCCTATCATCTAGGGCATGGTACTGAAATCATTATTAACTTCTAAATCAGCCACACGGGTAGGAACCTGGGCAGCCTCATAGGCCGTCTCAGGGTAGGACCAGGAAGCAGGTGGGAAAAAGGGACTGCACTAGGGCGCCCAGAAGGGCCGACAGGGGCCGAGGTACGACCCGTGTTAATAGCA